>OX940801.1:45716315-45979416 GCA_954870605.1 Acer campestre | reverse complement strand
ATCGATTTTAAGTACTCTGGCTGTGGCTGGTGCTTTGTTGTTTGTGCTCTCTCTTTTTAGCTTTGGTTCTTTTCCTGGTTGGCTGCCTTTGGCCGTTGTTTTGAGCTTGTTTCTTTTCCCTTAATAAAGCTTGTCGTTTCAAAGAAAAATATTGCCATCCATAAAATTAGTTTAGACACCCAAATTTTCAATACACATCATTAGAATTTTTAAAATTGAGTGATGCTATAATTAAATATCTTTCTACACTCCATTTCAATTTTTTTTATAATATGGAAATTTTATCCTAATTAAAATTACTAAAAAGGATAAAGAAATTCTAAATATACTACAAAACAACTAAAATAGACTCCAACGTTTTATATATATATATATATATAAACCCTACAAACCCGGAAATGTATGCTGATTCGAAACACAGTTCCTAATATAGTAATATGCAGAGTACTTAAAATCGATAGATATACCGAAATATCCACCGATATATCCGTATTTTGGAGGGACCGATATCGAAACAGGCAAATATCCAATATCCTGTAAAATATCCGACCGATTTCGAAATATCCGTTAAAATATCCCGATATTCCCGAAATATCCCGAAATTCCCGAAATTTCATGAATTTTACCCCAAAAGTCCAGGGATATTTTGCATATTATTAAAATAATTTTTTTAATCCTAAACAATTAAATTATTGTTAAAATAATTTAGCTTGAAATTTTTTTTAGAAGAAGCATTAACAAATTTATAAAAAATTTCAACATAATAGTCAATAGTAAAATTATTGTGGACTTGAAGTAAAATTGAATAAAGAACCAAAGAGTGGACATATAAAATATGTAAAATTTTGTGAAAGCAATATGAAAAAAAAAAATTGTTTGTGACTCAAATGTGTAAAACTAATTCCACATAGTATTAAATATGTACCAATCAATTTATAAATATATAGAATTGATTTTTTTTGTAATTTTGTGCCGACATTCCAAATAAAAGAATCTCAAAATTATTTGTGTAAAACGTGTAAAAGTAATCAAATTGTTTCTTTTGAGTTTTGAGTAGAGAATCATAATGATAGAATTTTGAAAAATAATATGGTAGAGAATAATAATGAATGGCTATGCCAAATAGTATGGCAAAAAATAATATTGCATACCTATGCCAATAGCCAAATAGAATGGCAGAGAATATTAATAATGAATGCCTATGCCAAATAGTATGGTAGAGAATATTAGTAATGAATGCCTATGTCAAATAGAAACAAAATGAATGCATATGCATCATGTATTTATTCGTTACAGTGAATATAAATGAATGCAACATTGAAAATCTTCTTCAAACATTTATCTATTTGTTCACTTCATCTATAAAATAATCTCCACTCTTCTATATCAAGTTTTCATCATACACAACAGACGACTACATTTTACATAGCAAATTTTACATTACAAGTTTATCTCAAATTCTCAATATCTTCATCAAATAATCAGGTACGTAAATGTTTATTTTGATAAAAAAAAAAAAAAATTATAAAATATAATGATATTATAATTGTAATATTGTATGCAAATTTTAGATGTTGTGTGGTATTATTTCAAAAACTCATTAGAATTTTCATATTTATAAATTCATTGGTACAAAATTTAATTTTGTTTTGATAGGGAATTATACTGCATAAGATGTCTAGCACTAAAAGTGATCCAGCATGGGAGTATTGCAGAGCAATACCGAATAATAAAAATGGTACTATATGTACATTTTGCGGTCACACAATGCAAAGTGGAGGAATTACCCGATTTAAATTTCATTTAACCGGTAATGAGTTGTATAAAAATGTAAAAGTATGCTCAATGGTTCCACCGGAAGTTAAATTTCAAATATCTCGATTGCAAAAAAATAAAGAAACAACAAAACAAAAAGCTGCAAGGGAGATTGAACAAATTCAACAAGAATTGAGGGGAAATTTCCATGATATAGAAGAGGAAGAAGATATCTATCATTATCCTGAAGGTATGCTTCCTGATGAACAAGATGATTATCGTTCGGCAGTAGATGCATCCAAAGCATCTGAATGGCAAAGGGAACAAGAAGCAAGAATCTTTGGAGGGAGGTCAAAGAGAGGAGAGGGTTCAGGAGCCGGTGGTAGTAACCAACCACCACAACAAGTACGTCGCACTCAAAGTGGACGAGAGCAGCGTCATAAACTTCCTGTTGCACCTTCAATGTACAAATCATCAGGTGCAAAACAAAAGAATATTAAAGACATGTTCAAGGGGGGTAGCATTAGAGAAAAAATGGGAAGGCTAGTATCGAAGTTTTTTATTTATGATAATGTGCCCCCACATAAAGCTGACTCTCATCATTTTAAGAACATGATCATTGGTGCTCAAGAATCAGGTATTACTTTTTCTTAAATAATAATGTTTTTGAAATTTTTGATTTTTTTTTATTTTTTATTTCACAATTAAATTTAACATGCATGTAAATATAGGTGTCGGAGTTCAACCACCATCAGCATATGAAATTAGGCATAAGTACTTAGACATCGAGTACAAGGAAATAAAAGAGTATGTTGATAGCTTCAAAATTAAATGGGAGAAATATGGTTGCACCATAATGTGTGATGGGTGGACGGAACCGACAAGATTGTCGATAATTAATTTTATGGTGTATTGTAAGGGTCACACAATTTTCCTAAAATCTGTTGATGCATCCAACAAAATTAAAAATCATCAGTATATTTATGAATTGCTCAAAGATGTGGTGAAAGAGGTCGGTGAGAAGAACGTTGTGCAAATTGTCACAGACAATGGCTCTGCATTTGTGAAAGCAGGTAAAAAATTGATGAAAAAATATTCCTTATTTTGGACTCCTTGTGCAGCACATTGTATAGATTTGATTTTTGAGGATATTGGAAAGAAGGACATTATTGCAAGTGTCATTCATGATGCTAGGGCTGTGACAAACTTTATATATAATCATGGATGGTTACTATCGCAAATGAGGGAGGTTTGTAAAGGGGAGATAGTGCGGCCTGGTGCAACTCGATTTGCGACCAATCATATTGCCCTTGAGAGTCTTTTGAAAAAAAAGACAAATTTGAAACAATTATTTACCAGTGATGCATGGGATGCAAATCGATTGAGTCGAACAGTAAATGGAAAAAGAATAGAACGGCGTATTTTAGATGTAGAGTTTTGGGATAATGTGGCTTCTGTAGTTAAAATATATGAGCCACTGTACCAAGTTCTGAGATTGGTTGATACAGAAGTTGTACCCACTATGCCTATTGTGTATGAGTTAATGCGTGTGATGAAAGATACAGTAAAACAACAAAGAGGGAGTAAATGGGTTCTAAACATTATACAAGACCGATGGGATAAAATGCTCAATCACCCACTACATGCTGCAGGTAAATTTTATTTTGGATTGTTTGTCATTCATAATTAAAATTTAGTATAGTATTTATACTAAAATTATTCTTTTTTATTATTATTATTATTCTAGCTTATTATTTGAACCCAAAGTACCAATATAGAGACAATATTGGGGATAATTCGGATCTTCTGAAAGCTGTACATAATGTCTATGCGCAATTAGACACTGAAGCTGCAGGAATTGCTAATTTTGGAAATGAGGTAAAAAGTTACAATTTACAACCAATTTTATAATTCCAGTATTATTAATTCTTTGTATGTGAGTATTGTGTCATATACTCATATTAATATATATTATATACATATTGATCTCATGAATGTAGCTCACATACTTTAAGGATGGAAGGAAAAGTTTTTGTGAACGAGCAGCCATTGCAGCTAGAAGCAAAATGCAACCAGGTATATAACTTTTATTACAAAAATTTACATATTAATAATAAATAATAATATCATTGAAATAATATTCATACTTATAATACTTAATAATTTTTATTACAGCTGATTGGTGGGTAATGTATGGAAATTGTGCTCCATCATTGAGGGCAATAGCAGTTCGCATACTATCACAAACATCATCATCTTCTGCATGTGAAAGAAATTGGTCCACATTTGCTTTAATCCACACAAAACAAAGGAACCATCTTGCCTATTTGAAGCTTGAAAAACTTGTTTATTGTTATTATAATATGAAGTTGAAACTTAGGGATATGACAGCTAAAAAAGATAAAGTAAATGAAACTGATTTTATGGATCTACTTCAAGTAGCTGCTGAAGCAGGAGACGATAATGAGAATCCTATTTTTAACTGGGTTAGACCTGCCTCCTTGGATGATGACGAGGGAAATCCTGATTCACATATTGCTTCGCATGCTCGAGAAATGGGAATAAATGTTGAACAAGTGATTAGAGAAGAAGTTGGTGTAGATCGTGGAGTTATTGTTACCAGCTCTTCCGATGACCAACATACCTCTGATGTAAATAGTGGAGGAAAAGATGATGGAGATGATGGGGATGGTGGGGATGAGGCAAGAGGTTGGGATTTTGGTGCAGGAGGTTGGAATGCTGGTGCAACAAGTTGGGATGTTCATGCTGGAGGTTGGGATGCTGGTGCAACAGGTTGGAATGCTAGTGCAGCGGGTTGGGATGCTCATGCAGGTAATTTTGATCAAACTCGTGGTAGACAGCATGGAGGAACAAGTCAAAATGATGAAGATTCTTTGAATATGACTCTCTCCTCAATGAGTATAGACACAGAACATAGTTCTTTGGGTGATTCGCAGACAATGTCAGGTTCTCATGTACCATATTATGGTAGTTATGGTGGCTGCAATATATTTGATTATCCTTCTCCACAAATGTCATAGGCAATACCTATGCATGCAGATCAACAATATCCACCAAGTTGGGTAAATCCAAACTACCCAATTTATGGATCAGTTGGAAGAGATCAAGCAGCATACGTGTGGCATATTAATAACTACATTGAAAACTATGCAAGCACGTTTTCTTGGGAAATTTATTGTTCGAATCAAGATAGAAATGTATCTTATGTATTTGAACCAGCAAGGAATTCATTTTGGTTTTAAATTTCAGACACGTAATGTATTATTATGTATGAATTATGATTTATGATAGAATCTTAGAAGTGTGGAACTATTACTATATATATATTTTAATGATAATTTTGTTTATTAAATCTTTAATCTCTTTATATTGTATATAATATTGTAAAAGTGAAACAAAATATTATTATATTAAATACCCAATTTTAAAAATTATATACAGACTCTATTTATGTTATAATTTATATTAAACTCATAACTATGCTAATTTATTATTGAAATATGATTCATTTGATGTATAATTACTTGTTTAAGCTTGTCCTAAGATTTCACAAAAAAAAATCTAACTTTAGATGTAAATATCCATCATTTTTTTAATTTTTGACAGAATATCCACCGATATCGATAATATCCCCGATATATCCGTAAATTTAGAAGCCCGACATAGATGCCGATACCGATTTACGTTCCTTGGTAATATGTAAGTGTAACTTCAACGAAACTAATGATCTGCAATTTAAAATGCATTCGGCCAACTCAATTTCAACCTTGGAATAGAAATTCAAATCAAGTTCTTGCAAGTTTCCTTTAGTACAAGATTCATCCATTTATAAAACTGCTCAGTGTATCACCATCTCCGCCAACTTCATCGTCACAGCCACCTTCCATTGCTGGAATTGTTGGGTTTCTGCGTTCAAAAAGACAATTATTTGATTTTAGGGTTTTATTTTTGTTTTGGTTGATTGGGTTTTATATATGGATTTGGATCTCCTACTTACATTGTCATTACCTTCATAATATATTGACACGTGTCTAATAAGTAAATTAATTGTCTGGATTAATTCTAACCAACTATCTTGGGATGATATTTCGAAAACGATTCAGATATCCTATCATATTGGTTTGTATAAGTCGGGATTGGAACGCCACCTCAAAAGGTGTATTTATTGGTAAACACTGTAGCCTAATTTGGACGCAGTGTGAGCCATGTAAAAATTGTTACCGGCAAATAAATCCCTCTATTATTCGAAAGCTTCGTCTACTTACTGGAAACTTCCTTGTGATAACCAATATTTGTGTTCAAGTAAGCTTTACAATTTATTTTTTTTGAACAGCGGATTTTATTAATGAAGAACAAACAAGGGCTACAACCCAAACAAACAACAAGACCCGAAGAAACAAACGATATATACCGTGGAAACAAACTACCCGCATGACCAAGACAACAAGGACTGCGAAAAACCCAAAAACCCAAAACAACAAGAGAAAACACGGCCATTCGAAACGAACAAGAAACCACGAAAACCAAACTTAGATCAAAAGCATCTTTCCAAACCAGCCTAGCTAAGGCATCTTCCTCCTTTCTTCCGCAAGAGACTCTCCCGTCTACTTACCAAAGCCACCATAACCTTTCACGATCTCCTCCTCATAGTTCCAAGGAATTTTATCCCACACCATAGAAGATCTAGTCTTTATACAATGTCTTATGGGAGCAAGACAATTTTTCCTCCCCTCCTATTAAAAGTCTTCATCTGAGAGCTCCTGGTCTCTTAAGTCAACAGAAACTTCAATTGAAGGCTCACCAAACTTGCTACCTATCAGTACACAAAAGGGTAGTACTACCCCTATCAGCACTACATCCCAAACCCTTTTTCGGAAGAAGCTCTATCACTACATCCCAAGCCCTTTTTTGCAACAACCTCCTCTTATGAGAAAGCTCATCCAAAGAAAGGTATTCCAAGCCACCAGGTATAGTAATTGAGTTAATGGGAGATGCATCTATAATACCAGGTATATCAATGGAGGCAGTTCAGGCAATACAAAGGAATTGGGTATATGGTTATCATCACGATAGGAATTGGGTTCAAGCCCTTCCCCGGCCCTTCCCAAAATTGAGGATAATCCCTATGGGTATAATAATAATAAGTGTAAAGCTACTATATATATTTAATCAAAGGATTCGGAAACATACAAAATTTGAAAATAGAAAAAATAAAAAACTAAAAGACAATAGATTCTATACAATAGCTAAATCATAAAGGGAAAATTGCACTAATATCTCCGACTTTAGGTGAAACTGTATTCATAGAAAAAAGATTATTTAAATGAACCTCCTCTAGATTTTATTGACCAAACGGTTTACTATGATTTTAAATCCAAAGCAAGTATGAGGCTATGAGCTATACATATTTTATATAATAGCATGACCCTTTGAATAAAATCCCATGAAACTTTGACCAATTAACAATGTAATGTAATTAAAAACTGTAATAAGCAAGACCAGTTTAGGCATATGATCTTGCTTGTTAATAAATTAAGTTTCATTCTAACAATAATGTTTTCCTCAATGGTTGTAGAGGGTTGTGAAACCCTAAATACATAAAATCATATGTCAAATTAGAAATGAATCATGCTAATTATCCCAAGAAAATGAAAAGAATCAAGTAGTTGTGATCTAGATATCCAAAAATCTATTTCAGAAACTTGTAAATTCCATAAGTTTCTTTTCTGTTAAACTATTTTTCCTAATCTGCATATCATTCATATGGCTGGCTCATAGAACGTCAATACAACATCTGGGGACGATCGAGGAAACATCATTACTTTTGAGATAATCTTGTCAGGGTTTTCAAAACGTCTTCCCCTAATGCTCATTTTCTGTAAGACATGTCCATTATTTAGCAGAAACTTTACCAGTTCAAGTTCATTCTTGTTACATGCAACATCAATTAGCTCAACCTTCTTGAGATGATACGTCAAACACGAAATATCCTGACTGGGCATTTTGCAGCTACCTATCAGGGGAATAGATTTTCCGCAGATAACCCATGTGGGCCGCGTGGCACTCAGTGCCATATCATTATCTCCCCAATCTTCCAACTATCAAGTGAAAGTCGACTAGAGTATTAGTAACTAACAAGAATCAAGAAATTAACACCAAATAAGAAGAAATTTATAAGAAAATAAGAGGTGGGAAGTAAATCTTAAAGGTGACATCCTTTTCGCAAACTAATGACATAGGTTTGCTTCAAGCCAAAATGAGACTACAAAATTTTGGTACGGACCAAAAGAACACATTTGATTATAATCATCTATAGACTGTAATACTTACAAATGCTGTAAAGAGTAAAGAGGACATCCACTAAAAATACAATTCCGTAAGATATTAATGCTCAGTAATTCACTTATCCTTCAACATGTGACCTTCCATGTGACTAAGTTCAAACTATCTAGAACCAGCAAATTAGACACTCAACCTATGAATCTTTGATCATTTTGCATGTAGGTACTTCTGCAAGTTTTGCTACTTAAAAATTCCATAAAAATGGGCAATGGTACAGTATTTAGTTCTTGCATATGTGACATACAAAGGTTGCAAACCTTTATCCAAAAATGTACATATTTCTAATAAACTAGTGCAAATGTCCCTTTTATTGGAGGGAAACTACACAAGAGTGCATGGATGTATTCAACTCTATTCAAAGTCTAGAGGCATATAGGTCCAACTTTGATTGTATTGTACTAATTAAAACAAACTATAGGTAGCACTGTGAAATGATCGATTATCATTACTCTAATGACAACGCCAATTAACCCAGAACATGAAAATTATGTCTAACACGAAGACAAAATTTAGGTGTTGACTTTACCCTTGTGAAAATGATTGAAAGAGCTTCTAGATTTGGGGAGCGGTTGAGCAATTGGATTGTAGTCGTAGATTGATCTGATTCATCCATGCTGACAAGCAGTGTTAAAGACTTCAAATTATTGAATGCTGCAGAGCACTCTGGTTTAGCAACTGGCAGGAGGAGAAACTGAAGAAGAACAACAAAAGAAGAGATGAACCATAATGCAAGGAAGTGCCATTATTACTAGCAAAATTTAACTACAAAAACTATACATAATAAAAGGTGATAATATCATATTTAAGTATCAAAAAAGGAAACAAAAACCAATTGCAATTCATCACAGGTCACAGAAAAAAGTTAAATCTTCTACGGAAAAAGCCCAATTCTCATTTCCTACTATATCACAATTCATGACTGTATCCGGAAAATAGAATACATACAAATATATATATCAAACATAAACCAAATAGATTAAAATACCATGAAAACTTTCTTTAGGAAAACTTATGATCTAACTAAAACCGTAACCCCTATGTTATTAAACTTCACTTCCCCATTTAATCAGGAGCTAGATCAACAGCAAAGTTAGAATCCAAGTAGAATTTCTTATTAACAGTTTGATTGTAATCAATTGCTATATTTGAGGTTTATTAAGAAAATGGGTACCCAACTTGTAACAACTACCGAAACAACCCCATTTAAGAATACAAATAAACACGAAAAGAAATTAAGAATTAGTAAACTATAAATGGACATTAAAGCTGGTAAGACATTTCATATGATTGCAGCTAAGGTTCATTGTTGAAATAAATATTTCAGTTCATATTGCAACAAGAAATACAAAAAAGTAAAAATCATACCCGTAGAAAGGCTGCCGATAGTTTAAGAACTTTAATATTGCAAATTCCTCTAAGGATGCTATCCATAAGATGATGACCTTCTTCAACCGTTCTATGCTCAGGTCCATGATTAAAGAAAATTAATACATTCTGTAAACCGTTTGTGCCGGGAAAAGATAAGCCGGATGGAGTACCTAAAAGTTTGAAAGTCACAAGACTGGGACAAGCAACAATAACCTCACATTTGAATAAACCCTCACTAGATGATGCAAGAGAATGTATGGTCAAATTCTTCAATCTAGTAGCAGCAATGTCGAGAATCTTGAAATCGCGGAAATTACAATTAAGCATAATCAAACTCTCCAAAACAGGACAACTGGAAACAAACTTTCCAAGCAACATAGGATCCAAAAACTCAGCCATTGATAGATATAGAGACTTGAGACGGGTGAATCCCGGAAATTCGGGCAGCTTCAGGACACCATATTGATAAAATAGTATCTTCAAATCGACTAACGATTCACAATTTACAATGCAAAGAGGCAACTCCAATGTGCCTGAGATTCCTGGGAATAATCTTAGATCAATTTGTTGCACGTTTCGCCGTGCCAGAACATTCATCCATCTATAAATTGTGTTATCATCGTGAATCTTCCAGTAAATTATGTAAAATCTTTGAATATCAACCGACCAATTTTGAGACAACAAGACCCAACTGACAAAATCTTTGAATTTCTCATTGACTGTTTGCATGGACCATTCTCCTCTTCGGAGTGACCAAAAAGTGAAGAGATTAAAATTCAAGTGAGGCATTGAAACAAAAAGGTACCTCCATTTTCGAGAAACCGAGCTCGCTCTGACAACGTTGACGGTATCAAGGAAGGAGAATATGTGATGGATGATGTGTTCCGGCAAACTGCTCAGTCTATCGTCGTCGTAGTCGTCACCGCCTCCGTTTGACGTTCTTGGGATTTTACAGTTTCTGGTAGTGACAGCCATTGAATTTGGAAATCGGTTTGAGAAGTTGATGTATTAAGTTATCTAGTTTAGGGTTTTATATTTTAATTTAGGGTTTTTCTTTTCGCGCCAAAAAATGGGCCATGGTATGCGGGCCTAATCTAGTAAGTAGTAAGTGGGTTTAATTTGGATTAGAAATTGAAATATTATTTTATTTTATTTTTAACAGTAAGCTTTTTATTATCGGTAGGATTCGAGCCGATAAGCTTTTTATTATCGGTAGGATTCGAACCGCTGACTTGGAAATTATTTACCTAAACCCCAAATTCGTTCATCTAACGGCTGAGGTACACCCCTGGGAGCTGAAACTTGTAGTTTTACAAAAGACAATGACTAGAAGGCTAGGATTGATAGATTAATTGAAATAAATATAAGATTCAAATTTATGAAAATATAGGTGAAAATATCAAAAATTTCACCTATATCCTTTAGGAGACAGCACCTTCAAAATACGAAAAATATCGAAAATGATATCAATATTTACTTCATTGAATTTGAGGCTAATTGATTAGAATATGTGGCTACGCCCTAAAGTGACCAGCCACTGCAAGCATTTGATTCCATAAACACATGATAGATTATGTCTGATAAAACAGAGAATCATCAAATGGTAGGATCTCAGTTCACAACCCGAACGAAAAGAGAGAAGAAAAAAAATAAATCAAACATTTCTAATAAAACATGGGGCTAGCTAACAACATTTTTACTGGTTTTCTTTTTCTTTTTCTTCCTACAAAACATGGCCATGGTACGAAAAGCGACATACATTTGATCTAGGCTTAAGGAAAGTAAATGCAACATTTGAAGATGTAGGAAATGTCTTTATTTCTCGGATGATCTCACTATGATTTTCAACAACTTCACGCCAGGTAATACTCAATTTTTCCAGTACTTTTCCTTTCATCAGCAGAAACCTCAACAATTCAAGTTCATTCTCAGTACCTCCAAAATCAAGTAGACGAACCGACTTGAGATGATATGCAGAACATGTAACCCCATCAGGGATTTCCCAGCATTCACTCCAATCCATCTGTTAAGTGAAACGTATGTTAAAGTACATGCTCAGTGACAAAATTATCAAGGAATTAAATCCAAAGTTACTCGTAAATTTGACTTCATTTTCATAAACTACCCAAATAGACTGGCCCCAATATGCTTAAACGAATGGAAAATGTAACAGAACCAAAAAAAAAATTTGACCATCTACTGATACTTTTGCTCTAGCTATAGAAAGCAATTTAAAATGATTGGTCAAATCCAATCAACAATAGAAGGGAAAAATTATGTCTAAAAGACTAATAATTTCCAGTTTTGAAATTACCCAATCGATAAGTATCGTAATAGCTTCTAGGTTGGGGGAGAGGTTAAGCAATTTGAATATCGGCTCCACTTCCTTGTACCGGTTGAGGACAACGTAGTACAATGACAAAGACTTCAAATTATAGAACGAAGTGGAGAACCACTTCGGTTTAGCTGCCCGATTGAGAAACTGAAGGCAAAACAACAAATAGATTATAGATCATAATGCAGTGGAAATGCAATTAATATATAACCAGAACGATTTGATTTCAAGTCACTATGAACACCAATTAGAATTCTGATCAAAAGAGTGTTGTATACCAAACATAAATCATATAGACAATAAAAGAACTAAAATTTCTCTACAACAATTTGATTGTTTTATATACAAGATGTAGCAAAATGATTAAACAGAGGTTAACAGAACATTACAAAGAATTAACAGAATGTAACATGAGCGTTAACGCTAAGTCATTACTGCATATAATGTTTCACTCTACTTAAAATGCAACGCATACCCTTAGAAATTGCGCTGATAGCTTCAGA
This sequence comes from Acer campestre, assembly GCA_954870605.1. Lineage (NCBI taxonomy): Eukaryota > Viridiplantae > Streptophyta > Magnoliopsida > Sapindales > Sapindaceae > Acer > Acer campestre. The sequence continues at coordinate 45,967,092 of OX940801.1, read as the reverse complement.
ACTTGAACATTGCGAAGTCCTTCGAGGATTTTACTCATAACATTATGACATTCTTCAGCAGTAGCATGCTTGGGAAGAAAATAATAGCTTATAAACCCAGCCTGTAAAGAGTTCAGATCCTGAAATGTGAAGTTCCACGTTGACGTGGTTAAAAAATCGAAAGACACAAGACTTGGGCAAGCGACTTTAATCTCACAGTTAGCTAAACCCTCACAATTAGGATCAGAAAAGTCATCAGTATCTAAAAAGAAATTCTTCAAACTAGCAGAACAAATCTCAAGAATCTTGAAATCAACAAAAAGACATGATACCATCTTCAAACTCTCTATAACAGGACAACTAGAAATGAAATTTTTAAGCAAATTAGAATCTAAAAATTCAATCATATGTAAATCAAGACACTTGAGGCTGCTAAATCCAGGATATATCGGCAACTCGACAACACAATGTTGGTCTTCGAATTCCAACTTCAATTCAACTAAGGATCCACAAGTTACAAGACAATGTGGCAGCTGAATTGGTGTGTGAATTTGAGGAAGCAATTTCAAATGAAATTGTTTCAAATTTCTCCGCGTCGCGATGGTCATCCATCTCTGGAGGGTGTGATCATCATCAGAGAAACTCAAGCAACGGAGACAAAAATTTTGGATATCGATTGAAGAGTTTTGAAACATCAATACCCAGTTGACGAAATCTTTGAATCTTCCATTGATCTCATAAAGCGGCCATCTTACTTGTGGTTTTGACCAAAACGTGTAGATATTGAAGTTCAAGTAAGGCATTGAGACACATAAGTACCTCCATTTTCTCGAAACAGCACTCGCTCTGAAAACATCAATGGTTTCAAGTAATGAGAATATGTAATGGATGATGGGTTCCGGCAGACTACTCAGTCTATCACCGTCGTCGTCGTCGTCGTTTGATGTTCTTAGGATTTTAGGGTTTTTTACAGTGGCAGCCATTGAAATTGTCAGCAATGAAAATCAGTTTGAGAGGATGATGAAGATGTATTGATTTAGGGTTTTATTTTATGTTTGGGTTAATTGTAGCAATGACCCCTGAATAATACGCGGGTAGCAAATGTGCCACTGAACTTTTTTATTTTCATTAAACCTCCTAACCCTTGAACTTTCATTTATTGGCAAAAGCCAACGGAATAGTAACGGAACTTCATTTCGGTCCATTTTTTTGTCACGTGCTCTTCACATGGGTTCGTACCAATGGGCAAATCTGGAATAACATAAAAAAAAAATTGCTGTAATATATTTCCCATTTTAAATCCCATTTTCCAAACCTTCTTCTTCTTTGTATTTTGGCAGTTATCTTTTTTTTAATTAATTTTAAATATGGAGATCCAATTCCACCTAATAAAAAAAGGGATACTATTAAAAAAGTCCCTCTAGTTTGTATTTTTGGTTAAAAAACACCCTCTAGTTTTATTATTGGTCAAAAACCACCCTCTAGTTTTATTTATTAGTCAAAAACCACCTTCCATTAACTTCCGTTACTGTTTCTTACAAATATACCATTTTACCCTTGGTATTCAAATTTAAACAAATAAAAAAAATGTTTTAAAAAATTTAATTAAAAAAATAAAGTCCTTTCATTTTTCTCTCTCTCTCTCTTCTCCGTTCACCTGACTCTCCTCTCTCACTCAATCTTTATCCACACACCACCAAACACCATCTCTCTCACACACCACCGTCCTCTCACGTAAGCCAAGAACTCTCCCACTTATGCAGAAAAATTCCCCACCATTTTTTTAGCCAAAGCTACCACCACAAAACAACTTCCATCTCTTATCACAGCTCCCACACCAAAGAAATTCCTCCCTTGTTTAATTGCTACATATGTATTCAATTTCAACAAACCAAGAGGGAGGGGGGCAGCCAAGTAAGAACAGAGCTGGAAGAACTAAACTGGAAAATAATATTATTTTATGAAAATAAAATAATTGAAAAAAAAAATCCTAGATCTCCATGGATATTAAAAATATTTGCAAAATAAATTTATTTTTTGATAAACATAATAATTGAAAAAAAAAAATCCCTGGATCTCCATTTTTTATTTGCAAAATAAATTTATTTTCTAATGAACAAAATAATTGAAAAAAAAAAAAAAACATGAAATCACACCACCAACTAAACCTGAAATCGCACCACCACCAAACCCGAAATCGCACCAGTCAAACCACCACCAAAACCCAAAATCTACACCAGTCTAACCACCACCAAAATCCACAAACGGAATCGGCACCACCACCAAACCAAAAATCCAAACCAGCAAAACCATCACCCAAATGAGATGAAAGAGAGTGGTTGACATGGATCCAATTAAATTTTCATTTTTTTTTTCCTAACAAATAGATGAGTTGAGATTTTAGAGGGAGAGAGATGATTCAAGAGAGAATTAGAGAAACAGATGAGAGAGAGAGAGAGAGAGAGAGAGAGAGTTGACTTGTGAGGGAGTTGTTTTATATTTAATATTAAATGAATTTTTATTTGATTTAATAGTATTTTAAATTTACTCACTCCCCATTTACCATTATACCCTTCATGGTTTAACAGAAAATTTAATGGAAAACTAATGGCAGGGTGTTTTTTAGCTAATAAATCAAACAGCATGGTGGTTTTTAGCCAATAATGAAACTAGATGGTGGTTTTTGGCCAAAAACTCAAACTAGAGGGTGGTTTTTAATAATATCCCTAAAAATAATTAAACCCAGATCCGGTGGCCACCCAAATCAAAATCACCAACATCATCTTCATCATCACCAACTCAAACCCTGACAATCGATGCTGGAATTGAATTTAATACAAAACCCATAATTATTTTATACAATCAACCACCCACTTCAACACACACTGGATCAAACATCAAAAAAAAAAAAAAAACAAAAAAAAAAAAACAAAAAAAAAAAACAAAACAAAAGCCATTCATATAATTCCAAATAATAATAATATTAATAATAATTGAATAAAAAACAAATGGATCTTGATGAATCTTCCATTTATCTGCTACTTATATTATGGATCCATCGGCGAATCGCCTTCATCCATCGATGAATCATTGAGTTTTGGGTCTTCATGGGTTGAATCGTTGAATATCTAGGTTGTTGAAGAAACCAGTGGTAGATCCTTGGATTTTGGATTTGGGGTTGGATCTCTCTCTCTCTCTCTCGATCTTGATCTCACCACACATGTTTGGGATGAGATTTCTAGCAGAGATTCATGGAAGAAGTGGTTGAGTTATGGAAGAATGAGATGGATGGGATGAGATTTCGAACTGGGTTACTATCATTATGATTGATTGTATTGTTGAAAGTCTTTTCATTTTGATTAAAACTCGAGAGATAGAGATGTAGAAATGTAGAAGAAAATGGAATCTGGTTTGTTTGGATGATTGGATCTGAAAATTATTTTTTGGTTGTTTTGTTTTTAATATAATAATTTCTGTTAATATTATAATCTTTATAAAAAAATTCACAATTTTATTTCAATTTTGCCCTTACACGTGCATGGCACTTGACAAGAAGATGGATGGAAAGTGGGTTCCGTCTTTATTACATCCATTATTGTCAATTTCCGATAGTTCAAGGGGTTTACTACCAAAAAAAAAAAAAAAAAAAAAAAGTTTAAGGGGCACATTGCTACCCCATGTATAATTCAGGGGGTATTGGTGCAATTAATCCTTTATGTTATTCCAGATTTTCTCCTTCGTACGAACCCACATGATAAAAAATGGACAGAAATGAAGTTCCGTTACTATTCTGTCAGCTTCTGCCAATAAATAAAAGTTCAAGGGATTTACTGTAAAAAAAAAAAAAAAAAAAAAATGGTTCAGGGATACATTGCTACCTCGTGTATAATTTAGGGGTCATTGGTGCAATTAAACCTTTATTTTTTTGTAAGCAATGGAGTTTTTTTTTCAATTATCTTGTGTTTTATTTTTAAAATATTATCTTTTTTCTGAGCCGTTGGATTAAAATCCAATAACTATTAATCGTTTCAGTAACTATTCCAAACCGGTATATTAGCTTGAATTGTTTGGCGCCAAAATCTAAAAATTGATTTATCCATGAAAAGTGGGTCAACTTAGAAATAAGTTTTCATGGAATTTGGATTTTAAAAAATAATAATAAGTAAAAAATTGATTGAACCATACCACCAAATCATAGAAAAGTAAAGAGTCTATTTTTGTTCGCCCCCTTGTAGGGAGTAAGCATTACCCCCTCCCAAAAAGATGATATGTGTTTAGGGAGATGTAAATTTGTCCAAAAAATAATCGTATTTGGACAAATTTACCCCTTCTATGGACACATATCATCCATTTAGGAGGAGGGTAATGGTTATCTCCCTTGAAGGGGGGGTGAGCATAAGTGTTCTCAAAAGTAAATGTTGAATTTTTCAACAAAAAAAAATTGTCCAAATTCATTCACAAATTATGTGGCACATAAGTTGTCATCCTGTAAATGCAACATAATATGTGAATTAAGGCTGTGTTTGAGGTTGCTTAAACTTAACAAATAATCAATTATTTCAAAATCTATGATCAATAAAGTGTTTGGTAAACACTTTATAATCAGCTTATTTCATAATTTGCTTCTCCTATAATCAGCTTTTGAGAAGTTGGTTGGGGGTAGTTTTTGAAAATTGAGTATTGAAAAAGCTAACTCATTGCTTAAGTAATGTCCATAATACCCCCACTAATTAATATAAAGACAATAATATATTCCATCGGATTTAGGAGTTATTTTTTACAAAACTAAAATTTTAAATGATAACAAAATTGCAAAATCTAAATATAATTATTTTTTAGTTAAAATACATTAATAAATCATTTGAAAAACACAGCAATGAAAACATAACATCCATGGCCACCATGGTGGTGGTCACCAGACACCATTGACAAAAATGTCCAGAAGAGATATGGCCTCTTTCGATGACGAAGACGTCACCGGAGGAAGCCGGTTCTTCCAATCCAATCGCACGATTCCATTACGAGATCCCATCTAGATCTCGATTGCAAGGATGGAGGAGGCTCACTGGAGTATAACCGACTTTTCGTCGCCTCCTCCACTGCCAAAAGAAAACCGTCTCCTCCAACACCACCAATGGATTTTGGTTCTCTTCATTAGGCAGTAGTTGATTTTCAGAAGTGAAGGGATTGAGTTGACTCAGACTCCAAACATTGGTTGATCATTGTTTGAAAAGAGACTGAGTTGACTCAGTCATAATATATATATATATATATTCTGTTTAAATTTGTTTTTTTTTTCTCTATGCTTTATATTTACTATATATTGTTTTATGAGGTCCATTTTAGTCATTTTGTTTGACACATTTTCCATCCTTTCAAAAGTTAAGCAATTTTAAAATTTAATTTACCAAACACCTACCTACTTTTTTCTTAAGGCAGTTATTTCTGAAATTAAGCTATAAACGGATTATTTATTAAGCAAAGCAATCCCAAACTGACATAGCCTAAATCACTAGGATTAGACGCACTAATATATGGAGGAGTTAATGATTATGAACCGGGTGATGAGGGCATTTGAGGAATGCTATGATTCTAGACATCTACACAAACCACCAGCAACTTCAGGCTTGTTTACGTCATGAGGAACCTTTTTCTGTATAGGAATACTTCCAGCAAAGGGGTGGTCACTACAGGGAGCAATTCATATGCAAGACAATCGCATCATCCATGTCGGAAGCATTAATGCACTCCAATTCTATTTGAACATTGTATTAATGACCTTTTTAGCTGGGATTCAAATGTTCCTCGCATTTTCAGAATTTTCATTTATTGTAATGGCAAGTTTCACGGAAATAATTATCTAAATAAAGTTTGTTAGGCTAGTTTTGTATTGTTTTTAAGAAGTTAAAATCAGATTATTTAATAATTTTAGTATGAAAAATATGTTTGGTAAATTGGGTCTTCAACAGGAATTTGGACCCTCTGCTGATCTGACCTTTTTTCTGACCACATATAATCTCATAACACATAAGCATTACAATGAACGGGTGGTTAAGATGTGATTGATTTTCACAACCACTTTATTAACAATTAATTATATGCTTTAAAAATGTTAGGAAAACTATCAGATTAGTAAAGGATCCAAATTCCTTCAACAAATTCCGTACACCTCACGTCATATTATTTCTTCAACACATCTAGACCATAGATGGCCATGGGGCGGGGGACGGTCACCCCGTTTTAATATCAAATCCAAAAAATAATAACCAATCTAAATATATAACTGGTTTAATTTAATCCAAAATAAATACAAAGATTTCCTATAACAGAGTATTACACAATAAAAGTTAAAACAAATTTTATTTATTAGGATTTGAAAATAAAAAATATATTTTTTGAAAAGAAAAGAAAATTAATATATATATATATATATTTATATAATGGTCCACCTTCTTCGTCATGATATATTTTATATTAGGACGAATTGACAATAGAAAAATTATAGTGCCATTTAAACCCAAAAGAAAAACTCACAGGAGACTAGAAAAGTTCTAATAATTTTAAGAGCTCAGGGTAATATTATAAGACAACCACATATCTGCACACAGCACACCAAAAGAAATTCATGTAATCACGAGAGCCTCCTTACCATGATAAAATAAAATATCATTTAGCAAGCAATCTGCAATCACGCTAATTATCTATGAACATGAAAAGAGACTAACAACTTTAAATCTTGAATATCCAAAATTCATGAATATTATAGATTTCAAGAAGAGTGTATAACAGATTTTATCAAATAGAAATGACTCAGACAACTCCTTCACCAAGTGATATGAGTGAGAGAGATTTTGGTTTCTTGGAATAAAATGATATCTGGGGTTTGCCAATTAAGGGATTACTTGGGTTCGTCAGTAATTAATCTTTAGAAGAATGATTGATAATCTTGTTTTTTTTTTTTCATTTTTTTTTTCTTTTCTATAAATTTTCTTTTATTTTATGAAAGAAAATAAATGTCCAGGGGTAAAATAGTCATTCAACTTTTTATGTGACTACTAACCGTCAAAAATATAGTTAGAAAGACTAAGGTGCTGTTTGGAACCATTTTTAGAAATGTTTTTTTTCTTAAATAAAATAAAAAAATAAAAAATTTCATGTTGTTTGTTTACACGTTTTACAAAACCATTTTTAAAAACAAAAAACAACTTTTTGAAATATATAAATAAAAAGTTAAAAACAATTTTTTATTGTTTTTCACAAATTTCAAAAATATCATTTCAAAACAAATCAACTTTTCCATCAAAACAATTGATTTACCTATTTTAAAAACAATAACCAAACACTTTTCCATCGTTTTCTGTTTCAATAAATTACTTTAAATAAACATTACGAAACACGTTACATTTTTTAAAACATCATTTTTAAAACATGATTTCCATTTTTTACTCTTTTTTTTTTAAAAAAAAAAAAACACTATTTTAAAAACAATACCAACGCGCCCTAAATTGATAGGTTTTTAAAAACATAGAGACCACATGAGTGAAAAAAGGGAAAGACATTTAAAAAAAAAAAACAGATAATTGAAAAAAAATATAGGGACCAAAATGATAATTCCCCCATTTAGATAATCATGTTAGGTTACAATACTCACATTATATATACTCATAACATGTTATATAAGTTACTCAATTGATTTCTTATAATATCATGAACAACTCACGGGATGATTATGTTGATAGTTTTTACATGAGCTAGCCAGTTTATCAAGTAAAAAGTTAAATATTATTTTTACAAAAAAAAAAAAAAAAAACAATATAGATGATTTTTAATGAGAATTCTTAAAATGTTACCTGGAAAATGGAAAAAAATAAAATAAATTATAATGCTAATTTTAATAAGATCACAACTTCATTCTTGAAAAACCTATCGATCACCAAATGATACACAAAGCAGTATTGGTATACAAATACATATACAATCACGTATTTGTATTCTGCAGTATTGATTTGTAAGAGTGCATATAATAACATATTTTATCAAATAGAAATAAAACTGAAAACCCCTTCAACAAGTGACCATCATGATTGTTTTCCAAGACAGGATGAGAATATTTGCCAATAGAGAGAAGAGAAACAAAAAGAAATGGTAAAACTTGAAATACAGCTACGTGCTACACTCCCATTGATGAAGTCAGTATTTTGGGAATTGACCGGTCAGTACTCAAGCATTATTCATCATTTTTTGCAAGACATGTCAATTCTTTAGTAAAAACTTAACCAAGTCAAGTTTATAGTTTAACTATCTTGAGATCCATAAGGCCCAGGCCCAGGCCCAAAATAGAAATATCGACAAGTGCCAATCATGAGTACTGACGTGTTAAGCCACGTCATCGTATGACATTCCGGACACGAGGGTGATGACGTGTTAGAATACGTCATCAAGGTGTCTCGAGTTTCGACTGGATCAACTCACTGAGTTTGAGTCTTGGCGGTTTTTCATCGCTCCTTTGCATAAAATTAGTCATAAAACGCAGCGTTTTAGTAGAACGAAACAATGTCGTGAAACTGAGCTCAGATTTTCAGTTGATTACAGACGACAGTTCGACGGAGCCGAGAAATTCATCACGCAATTTCTCATTTTTTGAATCAAAAACACACACCCACACACAAAAAAACTGTTTCGTGAAAACAAGAAAAACACTTCCAACACCGAAAAAAAAAAAAAAAATGTCGAATGCAGACAAAGGCTGGGAATTCCATCTCCGAATCTTATCTAACAGCGCCCGAGACTCCAATCTCGCCACCGATCCCGCCTCCGACCCGTCTCTCCTCCAATCCGTACGTATTTTCACTCGCATACGTATTTTTCTACGCATTCGCTTGAACACCGTCGTTTTCGCGGATTCAAGTTCTGATTTTTGATTTGCTTGTTCGTGCATGTGTTTTTGAACAGGTGAAGAGATTATACGAACTGTGTAAAGAAGAAAAAAACGAGGACCTGGTCGCTAGGGTTTATCCGCACATTAACAAGCTCTTTCAACGATCTGCCGCTTCGCTCTCGCAATCTCGCACCTCTAATGGCCTCCTGTTACTGGTATCATTTTCATTTTCTTCTATTCTGTTTGTTATTATTTTTATTTATTTAATTTTTGCTTAATTTTGTGCAATTTAATGCTAATATTTATGAATAATTTTTTAGTTTCGGTTATAAAGAAGTGACGGGAGAATTCATATTATTGTTAAAATTGTTTATTTATTTATTTTTTAGTGTAGTTAAATGTATTCGCTGCATTGCGATTTAATTAGGTTGAGTAGATTTTTTGATTATTTGCTTTATAAGACAGGCTATTCTTCAGTTTTTTCTTGACTTTGGGGAGGTGGTATTGCATGATGCTGATCCGAGTTTAAGGACGTTTTACCGTTTGTGTTTGAGCCGGTAAAGGATTTAACTTTGATCAAGTTGTGTAATTTTTGTGGTTGTTAATGGTCAGCACACCTTGATCCTATTCTAATGTTTGATCGCAGTGAGTTTGCAGATCCTGTTGTTGCGGAAGCAACACTTGATTTCCTGAATTCGAATAAGAAAAAACTTTTGAGTTCTTTCCCTGCCTTGCTGCCTCAGGTATGATTTTAAGATCTACAACACTTTCTGTGACTGAGGATGTAGTAGGATTCAATTGGAAAATGTTAAATATTGTTTATTAATCTCGTGGATATAATTTGTGTGAAGTTGTTGCATTCTAAGATGATGCCAACAATCGAGATTTTGGTGCGGTGATTTAAACTGTGGAAAGTCGTTGTGAATCACTTAGATATTTGCATGTTTGAGATACAAAACAAAACTACTTCAGTCATTTATATTTGTCTAATATTGATCATGTTTTTGCAGTTTTTTCCACTGTTGTTAAAGCTAATAGCCTGGAATGGAGAAAAGTAAGTTTGTATGTGTAATCTTTATTTATTGTAGTATATATAATCAGGTTTATTGGTCTTGAGATGTTATTCATGCTAAACTGAAGTTATCCTCTTTTTCCTTTGTTGAGTGCTTGACTGCCCTGTAACTATACATAAGTGAGGGTTGTTCCAATTTTCTATTAAAAGCACGTATAGGGCCATAGGCAAGCTTTGTTTCAGTTCTCCATTGAGGAGATTTGTTCACTAATAGAAACACTTATAAATAAATAAATATCATAGCCTTGAGCTTTTGTGATGGTCTTAACATTCTGTATAATATGGTGAAATGATTTTGCTTTGATGAACTATCTAACTGAACAAATATAATTACTTGTATTCATCTGGCTTTGCAGATTTGATAAAGCATTCCAGAGGGTTTTTCCAGCTCTGATGTCACCTGCGTCATTTCTTCCACTGCTTTCATCTTTAGTTGACTTACCAAGTGAGTTTGTATATTTGGTTTCCTTAAACTACTATATTCTTATCTCATGAAGCCTAGTTTATACACTGATTGAACAGTGTGCACATTTGTTTTCTTAGTAATTTATGATTGGGAAGTAAGCCAAACTTCTTTCACGCATTTTAAGGTGTGCTTGGGTAGTTGCTCGGTTTGGTTCATGTCGTTTGCTTGAATGAGATACTTGAGCCTGGTTTGAGGCTCATTTATTAATTACCTCCAGATTTGACTTGCTAGTCAGCCCTTGAGTGTGGCATATTCCAAGAATTTATGGATTTGAAGTGTTCCATACACGAATGCATTGACATTTAGATAGATTTACTTACTTTGATGGGCTATTGGATCAACAAAAAGCATCTACTTCTAGACGTTCTTGGCATAGATGCACGAGTAAAATTGCTTTCACATATCAGTTCAGGATCACTTATCTCTCTCCATACCATTACTAATTAATTTTTAAATTGATAACTTTCCATTGTTCCGACTTCCGACTAGAGAAAGGAAAATGATAGCCATTCTAAATGATGGACAAATTAGTTATTAGTGTAATATTCTACATGTCTCTGCTTATGTAGGAGTAGCAATTGGCAGTGTTCTAGCCTGTGTAGTGCTTTCTCCTTAAAACTTTTTCTTATTTATGTTTCTTTTCTTCAGATGGGAACATGCTTGCTAAGTACTTTGTTTCAGTCAATTTCCCCCTTTTTCTTTTCTAATAAAACCCTTAGGGGAGAAATTGTCGTGATCTTGGTGTTTTGCCCTGATTATTACTAATATGTCAGATGTATGCTGCATGATAGATTGGATTTTACTTGATTTTCTATGAACTATTAATTAAATTATTTATTTTGTCTGTTTGTATGTATTAGTTTTGGTTGTTGCATTGGAAAAGGTGGAACGGAGCTCAGGATCACTAATTGGAAGCAGCATAGCTTCGATACAGAAGAGTACGGCTCCTGAGGTTATTTTTGAGACCTTTAAAAATACACGAGTCCGGCTAATAAAAACTTTGTGATCAATACTATTAATGATACTTGATGTATATAAACGCAGATGCTACTTGCTCTCATGGATGAGGCTTATACTGGTTCAACAATAGCAGATGGAGGGGCAGACTCTGAATCTGAGGAGAGCAGTACGATAGATGTAGCTGATCCTTTGTTTCTCGAACTTTTAAAGGATGAAAATGATGGCCTTGCTGTAAGGACCTTCTCATGTCCCAATTTCTGTTTTGCATCTTCAAAAAGCAAATGGTGAAGTACCTCATGATGTCATTGTTGATCTTGTAGGGGTTAAAGGAATATAGATCCAGTTAAAAAGTTTTTAAACAGTCTTTCATGGGTTCTTCTGTCACCTCTGTTTAACAACTTTCTCTTTACGGGCAAGAAAATCAGCTGATTGCATCTTCATCTTGTTTTGATTGCAATTTTTACCTGGTACTTGGATTTACGGGATTTACACTTTCAACTAGGACTTTTTCTTTCCTATTAGAAGCCGCAGTAAGTGTCTGTGTTGGACTTGCATATGATTACAAAGTCGCAGTTTTGAGTTTCCTTATTTCACCTTTGATGTCTTTTATGGATGAATGGTTGAGAGTAATTGACAAACAAACCAAATTAATGCACTTATTTCAGGAAAGACACTGGACTTCTCCTGGAATGGCTGCGGCATTGCAGGCTGCAATTAATACTCCTCGATCTGACAGGATGAAGCAGATACTCAATATGACGCCTCGGCTTCTGGACACGTATTTTGCGATAGCACTGCATGATGTCAATGATTGTATGTTTATACCATTTTGATTCTTCTTTGACTTTGGAGCCATTTTTATTGTATAAAACTTATTTTCTAAGGGATGCATTTTTGTTGAGAAATGATCCTATTATTTTCCCATTAAGCTTACGGCAATTCTAAGATGTTCCCTTTTTCTTTGGCAGCTTTAATATGTGCATTGATTCCCCTGCTTATGACAAGATATTCCACACTGTTCCCGGATAAAAACTTTTCTTACGAGGTGCTAACAATTTGAATATATTTTTAGATTTCCTACTGTCATAGATCTTGTTCGCAACATTTTATTAACTTTTAACTGCTAAAGCGATGATAGATAATAGCAATGGATATATGTCTGTAGGTTCGTAAGAGGCTTTTAGAATTCATGCTTGCTGCATTTCAACGGTCTCCAGATTTTATTGCACTTTTAAAGGTACCATTTTGCAGAAGCTTGCCTTTATCTTCAATATTATATCAGTCATGTTGCAAATGTTTAAATTCATGCCAAAAGGACTTTTGAGAAGTAGTCTTAAACTGAAAATGTTGCATGGTTGTGAACTTGTGAGACCTGTGTGAAAAAAGGGGTTTCTTCATGGAATCTTAATTGGTGAAATCAAGAAATTTTTTTATCATAGATTCATAATGTTATGGTTTGATATATATGCGTGATTCAATAATGAATAATAATGATCAATTAAATAAGTTTCCAGAAACATCATAATCAGAAACTGTCTGCATGTTCTGTTTTATGAGTCTTGTTATATTAAATGTAGGAACTGCTCTGTTTTGGTACATACTAGGGAATAGGGATGTATCAGTAGTGATAGTTATCAACGAATGAATTATAAATTGTGTTAATTGTGAATTTGACTGAAAATATTTCTGCTAGATTTTGTTCTGAGGCCTACTCTTATCGTTGGTTACAATCCAGTTTACCTCCTTTGCAGAAGCCTATAATGGACAGGCTCGGAGAAGGTTATGATAGCCCTGCTAAGGTGAGTTGGTGAATTCCTTGTTACTATGACATAATTTTGGGTTGGATAATAGTTTCATATATGTTTCCCTCATGTAGATGGAATTGGCATTACAATTGTGTTGGGCCATTGGGGAGCATGGTGGAGGTGGTGCATCTCACAAAGATGCAGCTCGTGAGCTTTTTGAAAATTTGGAATTGCTTTTGTATGAAAACCTTTCATCAAGGTATGATTTTCAATTGCCCTTTCCGTCTGGGCTACTATTATATATTTTATTTGTTACAATTGCCATATGTTTGCTGACTCTCATATTTTGGTTACTTGGGAAGCCGTCTTGGCCTAATGCAGGAAGCCCGTGGCTCTGATAGTGAAAACTACCGAAAGTTATCACAATCAAGGCTTTTATGTTTTGTTGTTACAGCTATTGCAAAACTTGCCACGTTTCACCGTGAATTATTACCAAGGGCACGTGTATCTTTAGGCAAGGTCTGTTTATTGGTTTCAACTATAATCTGTGATGAATCATTAGCTAAAATTATGGGAGTTCATGTGAGAAAGTGAAAAAGGAGAGACTGTGAAGAGGGGCATTACATAAATTGTCATTATGTGTTCGAATTGTGTTCTGTTTTGATCAGCATTAATATAAATTGGATATGAATTGGCAGGTTGCTCGATCTCGAATTTCAGATGTGAGAGTTTGGAAACGTGCTCGTGATTATCTTGGTTTAATGAATGAACCTGCGATTTGTCTGTCTGTGTTGGGGCCTTCACGACCTTCACGTGGAGTCGTGCAGAACCCAGGCACTATCAACTGGAGTGAAGGCGGAACAAAGATGGTTGCACATATTCCGTTTTACATTCTCGGTGAACAAGAAGGTCAGTGATAACATCTACTTTGAAAGAATTTATTATATGGCAAGCAGTTCTTTTTTCTTTTTTTCAAATTGATCAACAAACATTGCCTTTTTCTCCTAAAGAATACGAGCCAAATGCCGATGATCAATACTTTTAATCAAATCTCTTTGAGGCCACCTAATATATATAATGTCTTACGAGTTTTCAAACTAAACTTATAGGATCCATATAAGGAGGTTTTAGTTTACAGTCCGGTGGACAAAAGAAAGGTTAGGGATTTTTGGGGAGAGAGAGAGAGAGATCAGTATTCACATGTATTATCCAAAACCTTCTTGCTTCTTTTCAGAAGCACTTATCCAATATTATAATCACTTTACGTTAGGAAAAGGTTCTTCTATTAGAGCTTTTACAAGTAGAGCTTAGCTTAGCCGAATCAAATCTAGATAATCTTTTACTCACAAGATCAGTTTCACCAAGTATTAACCAATACCTTCTTGGTTCTAGAATTCCAGAAGCGCTTATCCGATATTAACTCTTGATTTTCTTGTTTCAGGTCCACCCTACCATGATTTTACATTTTCAGATGTTATTCCAAGAAAATGATACCAACTTTCTTGTCAGTAAGAAATTTATCTCTGGAGTTTCCGAATTTTTTTGGAGTTTCCAGCAAAGGTGAAATTACCAGGAATTATCTCCAAGTTCCAACCCTACTGAGTTGACTTTTGTAATGAGCTCAGTAGATCCGGTGACATCTGTAAAGTAAAGAAATCAATGGTTAAGCATTTGACTTTTTATCTAATGCTCTTTAAAGGTATTTTTTTTAATTAAATAAAAAAAAATATTGGTTTTATTTGATTAGTAAATGGTAATATCCTAATTTATGAATTTCGTGATTAAATTAAAATGTTAAAAATATTGAATTTTATTGTCAAAAGTCAAAACTATACCACAATATTTCAAAAAATATACATGATCTCTGAATGCAAATCATGTTATTTTCCCTGATTTCCTTAGCTATTTAAAATTGAACAATCATTGTTCTAAATGGCTGAGAATTATAAATTCTTATAAATAAAAAAGTTGCTAAATTTGTTATTAAGTTAAAATTCTAATATAAACGAGCTTGTAAGATGATTCCAACAACCATTGAAAAAGAGTTATCATCAATCTATATCCACTGTATTCTTCTCTTCTCTCTTCCTCCTCTTTTTCCTGCAAAACTACAAAGAGAAACATTAGAAACTCTAGAATGGATATGCATTAATGTGATGAGCTACAAACCCTTAATGGTTTTAACAAGATTTAAGTCATTATCTAATTAGTGTCTTGATTTTAACAAAATTTATGACTATTTCGATCAATGATGATGGTTTTATAAATCGATAAAAATCATTAAGATAATTAAGTCTTATGCAACATGCATCCCCATTGTGATCTTGTCATGCTGTAAATTTTCACGTGGCAACATCGTAGCAGGGGAAGCATTGTGCTTTTCGCTGCACTCTAAATCTTCTAAGACAATAGAAGTTTTGATCAAGACATTCACATCATTATTCAAAACTGGTAAGAAATATTGTAGATACCACTTATCAAATTGGAGGCTGAAACAGGCTTAATTTGAACTTGTTTACAGACCATCCAAATTGTCTTGTACATTGTTGGGTACCAAAGCATTCCTGATCAAAAAAGCGGTCCTATTGATGATCTTGTAAATCATATTCATAGATTCAGGAGAAATATAGTCCTCCATGGATACTTGATCATCTACAATATTGAATGCCATCGTGAGAAGGCTGTCACAGACACCATCTCTGCTGCCGCCACTATCATCATCATCGGGCAAAATAGCAAATCCACACGGCAAAATATTCACATTATCAGTGTTGCAACCATTCAGAATATCGGACATGGTTGGTACATCAACTGGTGCATATATCACATACGCGTCCGTATGATCGATAAAGCTCTCTTGCAAGTACATCATTTCAATGTCCAGCGGTGTGGCCTGTAAATTGATTAACCAGTTAATATTGTTCATGAATTGGGAGAATGGAAACTATGGATTCATATAACAGGATATGTATTTACTTACATTCACTTGCAGGATGGATACTCGGTTTTCGGTCAATCCTCCATTGTTGATGTATGCAAGTTCTTGAATTAAATTTTGACTCAAACGTACGTCCCACTGCATCATTACATACAAGAAAACATAAAACAAGATCGATCATTTTTTTTCTCTCGCATTTGTGACCTTGATAACTGTGAGCATAATCAGATATTCTAATGAGATTAAAACCAGAATGGTCTTAACTAGAAAAAATAAACAGTACTATATATGTACCTTGATTCGAGAAATATCATCGCGGAGGAAATTGAATACTGTTATGGGTGGAACAGGAAGCCTGAGAGATGTTGTAAAAGCTAGCATGGTAGCAGGAGGTTTTCCAGGAAAATGTATGTTTCCTTTAGTCATAACCCTAATATCTTCAGCTCCAATTATAGGCAATGACATCCATATATTTCCACTAGAAGCACCAAAGTCTCCCCAAAAGATTCTTCTCATTCTCTCACTCAATTTCAGCAAATTTTTTCTCCCACGTCGAGGTATTATCGCTACAAGGAAAACAAATAAAGCATTAGTAGTGAACTAATAATTATCAGGTGTGAGATTACAATACGTCTTTCTTTTTCGTATAGGATGACTATGTAATGTTACATAGTGACCTGCACACTCTCCCAATAGATCATGTCACTTTGCAACATTGTATAACCCACTATGTACGAGAAGGGAATACCTTGAAGTATATATGATAGTGATTTTGATATCATCAAAAGCTTTTTAAAGTGTAATAATGTTTGGTGAAAATAAACAAAAATAATAACTGATTAAAGAAAGCAGTATCATGAGATTTAATTACTTACCATTCAGTTGATTAGCAGAGGTTCCTGCAGCCCTTAAAGTAACAAGCCATTGACAATGTCTGATTAGACTAGCAACCCAACGCTGTGCACCAAATGCAAAGCCTGAAACAACTAGATGTCGATAAATGCTGTGAATTACTGTTCCATTCACTGCTGCATGTTCAACCCAAGTAACCTAATCACATACAGAAAAATATATATATGAACTGTGAAGATCAATATGAATTCGTAAAATCGAAACGAAACATTGAATTTGGAAGTCGTCTTCTAGATCTAACATGTCAGGTTATGTGTCTATATATACGTACAAGGGTTTGTTATCTATCGGAATGTGGCTATGAGATCAGGACTTTGTCACAAATTAATCCTGACACAACCACTCACGACTATGTTAATTATGATACGTACGTACGTACGTTTGAGCCTCTGGACGTTTGTTGGATCAAGCATCCTGATGGTCTTCTTCGAAATTTTACGAATGAGTGAAAGAATAAATCCTCCAAAGAAACATCAACAACACCCCATGTCGTGGCGTCTAGCTTTTTACAGTATCTTGCAAAATAACTCTCTCGAGCAGGAACAAGTGCTGTTGGGAGGTAAAATTCTGCTCTCCACTGATCACAGAAGATAGATATAATTAATTAATTAATTAATTGACAACAACTTTTCATAAAGCTGTATATAAGCACAGTTAATGCATTCTAATTGTTCGAAGTCAAGAATTTTAAAAATGGAAACACAAATTAAAATGACCAGTAGAGTGGAGAACCTGAATACTATACAATCTAATCATCTACTGATCTGAACTTTTATCTGAACACATCTAAAACTTGTGATTGATTGATCAAGAGAAAGAATACAAAAAGAAAATAAATCTTAATTAACTACTCATTACTAGTAAAGTTGACTTGAGTCGAGATATTTTGTAAGATGATTAGCGAGAGTTCAGATTGATAGACATTTGCTAGAACGATATAAACTCCACGTATAGTTATAATGCAATGTATATATTGTCCAGGATAAAACTATAATTTCAATATTGCATTCAATTGAAATAAATGAAATATCAATGCAACTCAAACAATTAACATAAATTACCACTTGTAGTGCACCATCATAGCTCCCTTCAACTCCTGTTGATATAACTCCTAGTAATGTTGCTCTAGATACAATATTCGAAAATGTTGCCAACCACTGGTTCTGATTTTCAAAACAAAAACAAAACAACATTTCATGTAAATTAATTTCCTCAAAAACCCAAATAAAAATAAGACAAAATGATATCATTTAAGTGTAAATCTAGTTAAAGCAAAGCTTACCACATCCATGAACAATTCAACAATTCTGACAGAAGTCATATGAACCAAACCAAGATGGCGAGAGGCTTCTAGGGATTGCTGCTCTTCGAGTTCCCGAGGCATCGTAGGAGGCCTGTAATTATCTTCTCCCGGTACTGGAAGTTCATGACTATTTGGATCAAGGCTAGGCAGATTCGGATCTCTTACCTCGACCATTCTAATGATCTCCTCCAGTGTTGCATCCACGCTCCCGAATTGCCTCATGTACTCGAAACTATTGAGATGCTCGGGTTGAATATTATCTCCTCCTCTCCGAAGCCAAAGAGGTTCTCCCATGATGGCCATTGTCGTTAGCTCCTCCATTGCTGCAGAGGCAAGGTCTTTGATTTTTGTCTTGTTGGTATCAGCAGACACTGATACCGCCATGAGTAGGTCACTTGCTCGGTGCATTAGAGGACTAGTAGTATTTCTGACATTAGTTGGGGATGCCCTAGATTCAAGTAAATCTGGAGAAGACTCATGAACAGTACTAACCGATGAAGAGACAATATCTTCTTCATATTGCAGGATATTATTACCGTCCTGTAATTACGGAAAAATTTGATTAATTACGGTAAAAATGTGTATACGATATCATAACTACACGATAACTATATACAGGGCCGTCTCCAGGCATTTCGGGGCCCAAGCCATTTCATAATATTAACAAAAATCGGGGCCCCATAAACCAAATACAATGTAATTCTTTACCTTAAATAAATAATTCTTCGTTTACTAAATACAACGTAATCCACATAAATTAAAACAAAAAATATTTATTTGACTTGTTTCAACTTTCAAATAGGTAATCTGATATTCATTTGGATTTTGGGCCCTTAATGGACAGTTTTTTTATTTTATTATTATTATTATGTAGTTAATAGAATAATTGGGCCCCAAATTTTATAAAAGAAAAAAAAAACATATGAGATTGAGCCTTTTTAAACACAAATAGATTGAACTTAATTTTAAAAAACCAAAGAAATAAGTAAATTTGACCAGATTTTAAAAACTTTTGAGATTGAGCCATTTGGGGGCCCCAGCAAACTGCTGGGTTTGCTGCCCCCATGGGCTGGCCCTGACTATATATATATATATATATATTCATTCCAAAAGAAATCTGAAGTTGCTGAAAATTTTGTAGTGATGCATAGTATCTATGGCAAATCAGAGAGATCGAGATGGATATGATGATCAAGGGAATGAAAATGATATATATTATAATATCATTTCATGAATCTATTGAGTACTTTGATTTCTTTACTAATCTTGAAACTGTGCTAGCTAGGTATAGCTAGGATTTTCATTGGAGATGTCAATAACTACACTTCATTTTGTTACAAACCAAAAATGAATTCATGATGAAAAGAATGTGATGTATGTGTTGAAGCAAACGAGAGGATATTTAATTACCTCAAAATTTACCTCAGGTTCTAACCCTAACTGAGTATTATTAACTTCCATGCCATTCTCATCACCTATGGTAGGTACCCCTTCAAAAAAACTGATTAATCCAATCAAAAAGAATTAGAATAAATAAAAATATAAACAAAAGCATTAGCATTAACAAGAGATGATTGTAAAATCTAGTCCTAAAAAAGATAAATTATTCAGATCTAAAATCAATAATTTTGAAAGAACTCACTTTTCAACTGCTCTTAGTTCACCATTCAAGTCGATTTCAAGGTCACCATTATGATCTGTAATCCTTTGAGTATGGTCACTTTGAACCTCAGGTTCTAACCTTATCGCATTCTCATCACCTAATTCATGTACCCCTTCAATAAAACTAATTAAACTAATCAATAGAATTAGAAATATAATTTTTTTTTTAAAGCATGAGATGATTGTAAAATCTAGTTCTAGAAATGATAAATTAATTAGATCTAAAATCAATAATCTGGAAAGAACTCACTTTTTAACGGCTTTTAGTTCACTATTCAATTCAATTTCAAGGACACCATCAAGATTTGATGTAATCTTTTGAGTATTATCACTTCCGGCCTCAGTTTCTAACCCTAACGCATTCTCATCACCTAAGCTAGGTATCCCTTCAACAAAACTGATTAAACCAATCAAAAGAATTTGAAAAAAAAATTAATTTTTTTTAGCATTAGCATGAGATGATTGTAAAAACTAGTTTTAAAAATGATAAAATAGATCTAAAATCAATAATTTTAGAACAACTCACTTTTGGACAGTTCTTATTTCATTGTTCAAGTTTATTTCAAGGTCGCCATCATGATTTGTAATCCATTGAGTATGATTGCTTCCAATCTTAGGTTCTAAACCTAACACATTCTCATCACTTGAGCTAGGTACCCATTTAACAAAACGAATTAAACTAATCAAAAGAATTTGAAAAAAAAAAAAAAACAGCATTAGCATTAGATGATTGTAAAAACTAGTTCTAAAAATGATAAACTAAATATAAAATGATAAACGTAATCGTAAAATAACTCACTTTTCGATGGCTCTTAGTTCACTGTTCAAGTCGATTTCAAGGTCACCATCTTGATCTGTAATCATTTGAGTATGATCACTTCCAACCTCACCCATATCTTAATTTTATCTGTATCAATACACATTTTATTAGATTTAGAGAACAAGATCTAAAATATAGCAAATCGGGAAATGATCAAGCGTGATTAACCTAAACAGTTCAAAAAAAATTGAAGAAGATGGCTGAAAAAGTATAGAATTCATGTTAATAATTCAAGATATATATATATATATATATGAGAAAACACATAAACAACAAAAAGAATATGCTATAATTTTCCGGTAAATCTAGATAGACATACATGAGAATAATCAAATCAGTATAATAGATCTCTCTCTCTCTCTAGATTATTCAAGAGATATTTGAGGTTTTTCTTTTGAAAAAAAAATGAAAATAGTAGAGATAGAGAAAGTTAGTTGGGTCAGATATATGTATATATTTCTGTTGTTCGGTGCTTTATGGAAGTCTGACATGGCAGTTTTGTTGGCTCTGATTGGTTGGGGTTTTAGGAACTAGACTGGAGTTTCCCTTATGAGTCAATTAGTCAAATCATCATCAAAGTGCGGGCATCACGTGAGATTACGTTTCTTTGATATATATATATATATATTTTTTCTTTTAAAAAAAATCCATTATTTCATTCCAATAATTGCTACAGTTGCGAGCTTGTAAGCTCTGAGGTTCTACTGATAAGGTTTTTGGGTGAAAAAAATTGTAAAAAAATCATCTCGAATGATGTGTTCAAGTGATTCATATTATCATATTTTTTTTTTTTTTGAAAAGGCACTTTATTAAACGGCACACAGCCAGCGAAAACAAGAAACGAGCAACACAAGCCCAGACCCAGGGCAACCCCAAGCACACACCCACCCTCAAACGCACACCACAAAAACAACCCAGAAAAAACAACAAAACAAAGGCCAGCAACCGCCAAAAAACAAGAAACAACCCCCCAACACCCCAAGCAACGAAACCAACAAAACAGAGAAGCAACCCTCAATAAAAGCACCAGTCAATAAAATCCCCTATCATATTATTTACATATTAAGAATAAATTGTTTATCACGTAAATTTGAGATAATTTTTGGATAAATATTTTTGATTTTCTAGTCATTCACTACAAATTAATTACTTGATTTTTTTAAAAAGACTTAATTATTGTATATTACTATATTAGTGATGTAGTTGAATCATTTCTAATTTAATGATACACGATTCCATTGGAATATATGATTTCTATAATTACAATAAAGAATAATAAATAAACAAAGAATCTATCATTTTTGGGAAGAGAGAGGGAGGAAGAGAGGGAGAAGTATTGATCACATGTACTATCCAATGCCTTCTTCCTTCTTTTCACAATCACTTATTCAATCACTTTTCACAAATCACAATCACTTACTAATAGAGCTTTTACGATCAGAGATTAATTAGTTGGAGATGATATCTTGGTATATCTTTACTCACCGGCCTGAAGATTAACTCTTTATTTTCTTGTTTCAGGTTCACCCTTCCACATAAACCAATTCAAAAATGAGAAAATCGAGAATCCGGTAATGAGTTCACCTGTTTCCAAGGTATCCATTTTTTTTTTTACTGTAATACTTTGTATTGACTATATCGTACTATGTATCATTTGATAACCAAATTTATCATTTTATAATCCAATAAATACCTTACCTTTTGTTGCAATCTAATTTCATTTCCAGATGTTATTCAAAGAAGATGATGGCAACTTTTTTTATCAGTAAGAAATTTATCTCTGGAGTTTGCGAATCTTATTGGAGTTTTCACTATATATAAATTAATTAATTGAAATCATCTAGTGAAATATGTAAAGTAAAGAAATCAATGGTTGATATTTATTTATTTTTTTCACTTATTTTCAACTGCAAGCACAAGGGTCGGTTTATCAGAGAATTTTAATTCGCTATAGAAATTTCCTCCGACGTGGTACCATTTGGCCTTGAAGGTTCATAGTGCCATGCAAATAATCATTTGTTTATCTCATGCTCTTTAAAGGTATTTTCTAATTAAATAAAATAAAACATTGATTTTTATTTGATCGAGTGAATGGTAATATATGAAGAGCCCGAAAATCTGCAGTTGAATTTTCATTAGTCGGTGGGCACTGACAATTGTAGAGCGAAAAATAGTAGATCGTGTGCTACGAGATCTGTAAATGAAGTTGTTGAATCCTGGGTGGTGTCGTTCGGATAGCCTTATATTCGCTTGGGCTGAGCGTTTAGCAAATTAAATTGCTTGGGGGAGACTAGGCATGTCTATCGTCTTATGAGTTTTATATGTAGAGAGTAGGTGTAGGTCGAATGATTTTATAGAAAGGGTGTTTGTTGTGGATCAGTTGTCAAAGTGACCAAGTTGAACCAAAATAATAAATAAATTGAGTGGGCTCTATTTGTCTTCTTGCTTTTCTGTTTTGATGTGAGTGGGAGAGCAAATCGTGTCCCTTTCTTTTTTTCTCCTCCTTTTGCAAATGACAAGGTGCCTCTATTTATAGTAAAGGTGAGATTGTCTTTCACAAAGAGATCATGTGATCCCACTTATCTTGGTCAAGATATCTGAATATCTTTGAATTTGTTGATAGTTGAGCAATATCACAGACTTAGTTTACACACAGACTTGGTCTTTGTAGACTTATAGCTTGTTTGGTTGGGTTTTTGAAAAACCTCTATTGGTAGAGATCTACTTGCAGTAGATCTATTAGAAATAGAGTTTTTGAAAAAAAAATATATATTATAGTTGTTTGGTTGGTAGACTTTAAAAAAAAAAAATGTCTGTTTAGATAAGCACGTTTCCATGAGCTTTTATCTAGTAGAGGTTTAAACTCTACTAACCGATACTCAATTTAAAATAGACAATCTTAAAAGCCCAACCAAACAACTATAAAAAAACTCAAATAGACGTTGGTAGACCTTTTGAGGCAGTAGAAAGTTCAACCAAACAAGCACTGATTGGGCCTGATTCATATAAAGTATTTGGGCTTGTCAGTAGTCCAGATCAATAAAAGTCTGGTTACTATTTGGGATGTGCTATTTTTGGCTACCACAATATATATATATATATATTAATTTATGAATTTTGTAATTATATTAAAATGTAACAAAGAAAACAACAGTCGTATTTATCAGTTTCTCCCATAAATTTCTTCCAAAACTCCCCAATCAACTCCGGGTGTCTGGCTCTACTGGAATTTTTGCCATCCTAGAAAATATTGAATTTTATTGTCAAAACTATACCACAATATTTCAAAAAATGTACATTCTTATGTTATTCCTTGATATACATGATCTCTATTGGCAGAGAATTATACATTCTTATAAAAATAAAATTAAAATTAAAATTAAAAGTTATCGAGCTAAAATTCTAACATACAACAACCATAGAAAAAAGAAAGAAAAAAGAGTTGTTATCAATCAATATCCACTGTATTCAGTTTCTGATCATATTCTTCTCTTCTTTTCTCTTCTTCCTTCTCTCTTTACTGCAACTACAAAGAGAAAAGAGAAACATTAGAAACTCTATAATGGATTTGCATTACAAAATTGGAGGCTGAAACAGGCTTTGAACTTGTTCACTCACCATTCAAATTGTCTTGTTCATTGTCGGGTACCAAAGCATTCCTGATCAGAAAAGCAGTCTTATTGATGATATTGTAAATCGTAATCATAGTTTCACGAAGCATATAGTCCTCTGTGGATTCGTGATCATCAATAATATCGAATGCCATTGTGAGAAGGCTACCACAGGCACCATCTCTGCTGCTGCTGCCGCCATGAGTGCTGAGTAATTTACCAATAATATTGCTCAGCACCATCTCAATAATATTGCTGCCGCCATGTACCAGTACTACAAAGTGAGCTGCATGCACACACTTTCAAAACAAACCATGTCATTGATCAGAAAAAACGATACGGGAATACTGCACCTGAAACCTATGTTAATTAACTAACTAGCAAAAGAAAAAAAAAATGACATGAGTGATTGAAGTATATTAATATTTGAGAGTGATTTTGATATCATCAAAAGGTTTTTAAAGTGTGTTATAATGTTTGCCTTTTTGGTGAAAATAAACAAAAATAATAATAGCTGTTTGAGAGATACAAAAGAAATTAAGCACTCAGAGAGATCAGTATCATGAGATTTAATTACCATCCTCTCGAGTAGTAGCAGAAAGTCCTGGATCCCTTAAAGTAATAATCCATTGACAATGTCTGATTAAACTGGAAGCCCAACGCTTTGCACCAAATGCAAAGCCTGAGACAACTAAATGTCGATAAATGTTGTGAACTAGTACTGTTCCACTCACTGCTGCATGTTCAACCCAAGTAACCTAATCACAGGCAACAAAAAATATAAATGAACTGTGAAGAATATGAATTCGTAAAACTGAAATGAAACGTTAAAATTTGACGGTCCGTCTCTGAATCCGATATGTCAGGTTATGTGTCTATATATACGTACAAGGGTTTTTATCTATATGATCAATGTGGTTATGAGATTGGGACTAGTAACGAATCCTGACACAACTACTAATCGAGACAAAGATATACAGTTTGTGTCACGACCAGTCATGACTATGTTAATTATGATACGTACCTTTGAGCCTATGAACGTTTCTTGGATCAAGCATCCACATGTTCTTCTTCGAAAGTTTACGAATGGGTGAAGGAATAAATCCTCCAAAGAAACATCAACAACAATCCATGTCTTGCGGTCTAGCTTTTTACAGTATCTTGCAAAATAACTCTCTCGAGCAGGAACAAGTGCTGTTGGGAGGTGAAATTCTACTCTCAACTGATCACAAAATATAGATATAATTAATTCCCTTTAAAAAAAAAAGAAAAAGAAAAAGATAGATATAATTAATTGACAACAACTTCTCATAAAGCTGTATATAAGCATTGTGAATGCAGTCCAATTGTTTGAAGTCGATAATTTTAAAAATAGAAACAATAATTAAAATTACTGGTAGAGTAAAGAGCCCAAATACTATATAATCCGATCGTCTATTGATCTGAACACATTAAAAATTTGTGATTGGTAGATAACAAGAAAGAACACAAAAGGAAACAAATCTTAATTAACCACTTATTACAGTACTAGTAAAGTTGGCTGATGACAAGACATGTTTTGGAAGATGATCAACGTGAGTTCAGATTGCCGCTACAACGAAATAAACCCCACGTATAGTATAATTATAGCACAACATATATATATATATATATATATAGTCTAGGCTAAAAATTCAATTTCAATATTGCATTCAATTGAAATAAATGAAATATCAAAGGAGAAGAAACAGATACAAGATGCAATCAGACAACTAAATATACAGAAATAATGGAAATTATTAGCATTCGTTAAAGAGACATGAGAGAGAGTTCTAGAGAGAGAGAGCCTGACTCCCTTGGCTGTGAAGGGAGTCAGTTAGCAATCAACGGCAGGGGAGTTGAAAAGGGATTTCCGGGAAGGTTTTTGATTTCTATCTTCGTAGACAATCTAAATCTGGTTATGGATAATGGTTGTTTGTGGGGTGTTTTCAAGCCTTTTGGGAGGGTGAGAGATGTGTATCTCTCTTCAAAAATCAATGGTTGTGGGAGTAGATTTGCGTTTATTCGATTTGGAACAATGATGGAAGCTATCAAGGTGATGAAGTTGACGAATAACATGCACATTTATGGATGGCCTATTTTCACTAAGGTGGCTGTGCATGACTGGAGCCAAAGGCGAACAATGGCGAGGAATGAAGTAAAGAGGAGGGCATTTCTGGGTTTGTCCAATGAAGAAGCAAGAGTTGATAAGGGACGAGAAGGTCGTGAAAAAGTCTTATACAGAGGTAGTTGAAGGAAACAAAAAGGAAGTTCAGGACAGAGTAATGAGGGACAAAAATGTGGTGAGGGACGACAAGGACGTGGTGATGTCTTGGGATGGTTCGAAGTATGAGGATGGGTGGATTGAGAAATGTGCAGTGGGGATTCTAAATGAGTTTTGTTGGTGTTGGGTTTGGGTCTTTGGGTCTTTAGGTCTTCGTTTGGGTTTGTTGCTCGGTTTCACTTGTTTTGTAGGCTTTGGTCATGGGTTCTGATTTTCAAAACAAAAACAAAACAACATTTCAAGTTAGTTAATATGATAAAATCTTCAAACCCCAAATAAAAATGAAACAAATTGAAAACAAAATGATATCATTTAAGTGTAAATCAAAGCCTACCACATTCATGAATAATTCGACAATGCTGACATCAGTCATAATATCAACATATATAACCGATATGGCGAGAGGCTTTGAGGGATTGCTGCTCTTTGTGTTCCAGAGGCATCGTAGGAGACCTGTAATGATCTCCTCAGGGTATTGGAAGACGTTCATGACCACTTGGATCAAGGCTAGGCATACAATTCGGATCTCCTGCCTTGACCATTCTCTTGAACTTCTCCGGTTTTGCATCCACACTCCTGAATAGCCTCCTGTACTCAAAACTATTGAGAGTCTCGGGTTGACTATCATCTCCTCTTTTTCGATGCCAAAGAGGTTCTCCCCTAGTGGCCATTTCTCTTAACTCCTCTATTGCTGCAGAGGCGAGGTCTTGGATTTTCGTCTTGTTGGTATTGGCGGACACTAATCCCACCATGAGTATCACTTGTTCGGTGCACTAGAGGATTAGTAGTATTTTCGGAATTAGTTGCAGATGTCCTAGGTCCAAGTGAATCTTGAGAAGACTCATGAACATTACTAACTGATGAAGAGACAATATCTTCTTCATATTGCATGACACCATTACCGTCCTGTAATTACAACAAAATTTAATTAGGGTAAAAATATGCATACACAATATCATAACTACATGATAACTATATATTCATTCAAAACGAAATCAGAAGGGGCTAAACATTTTACGATGATGCAAAGTACTATGGAAAATCAAAGATATCGAGACATAGAATGTATGCATGTGTTGACGCAAATGAGAGAATATTTACCTCAATATTCACCTCAGGTAATAACCCTAACCGACTATTATTAACTTCCATGGCATTCTCATCACCTCCTGATTGGCTATTATTAACTTCCATGACATTCTCATCACCTGAGCTAGGTACCCCTTAAAAAAAATGATTAATCCAATCAAAAGAATTAGAAGGAAAAAAAAAAAAAAAAACATTAGCATTAGCATGAGATGATTGTAAAATCTAGTACTAAAAATGATAAATTATTTAATTAGATCTAAAATCAATAAAATCACTTTTCGACAGCTCTTAATTCACTGTTTAAGTTGATTTCAAGGTCACCATCATGATGATCTTATAAGCTAGGTATCTACTAAAAAAAAAAAAAATTGATTAAACCAATCAAAATAATATTTAGAAAAATAAATGAAAAAACTTTAGCACTAACATGAGATGATTGTAAAGTTTAGTTCTAAAAATGGTAAATTAATTACAACTAACATGAATAATCTCGAAAGAATTCACTTTCTGACGGCTCTTAGTTCACTACTTAAGTCGATTTCAAAGTCACCACAATGGTCTGTAATTCTTTGTGTATGATCACATTCAACCTCGGGTTCTAACCCTAACGCATTTTCATCACCTGAGCAAGGTACCCCTTCAACAAAACTAATTAAACCAATCAAAAGAATTAGGAAAAAAAAAAAAACTTTTGTATGAGCATGAGATGATTGTAAAATCTAGTTCTAAAAATGAAAAGTTAATAAGATCTAAAATCAATAATCTCCAAAGACCTCACTTTTCAATGACTCTTAGTTCGCTATTCAAATTAATTTCAAGGTCTGTCAAACAGATATAACATGGCAGACTTCAGGAGATAGACTAGCGTATGCTTCAAGAGATAGACCAGATCAATCGAGTTGAACCTCCAAAGATGGAACAACTCAAATGAATTGAACCTGTCCTGGACAAATTGCCTTGGTGTTGCAAATAGAGATAACCCCTCCAGTTTAATATCCTCTCTTTCTAACACATAAAAAATGACCCTATATAGTTAAGGAGGAAAGGAAAAACACCACCAGTACAAACCACCACTATAGCGAGGGTCATATTGTTAGACAAAACCTCGAATAATTCATTTAAGAATGCCAGTGACATCGATACTAGTCCAAGCCAAAACAAAAGAATGGCTATACGAATTAAATTCACTCTGCAATAGTCATGGATGAAACCATGGCAATGGTAACGGCAACAACACACAACATGAAACCTAGTTTTCTAGCAAATTTTGTCATTTTCTCATTGGGACCGTGATCTCATAACCTCTTGGAAGAGTGAAAGTTGTTGTGATTGTGAATGTTGCTATCAGTGTTGCCGTCACTAGCCATTTCTCTATTTTATGCATGTCTAATTTGTATAAAATCTCTTTTCATAGCATGGAAGCATGTATCATCCTGCAAGATGTCTTATGGATAAAATGCTTTAGCTGTAATGGCCTCCTTCAGTATCTTCATAGTCAAGAACTTTTGTATGTCTCGCCCAGGATATATAGATGACTCGATAATTGCTAAAGCAGCCTGCTGATCATGGTTGGTTGCCCTGATGTCCACTTTCTTTTTGGAGAGAACATTGACCACATCCTCATGGAAATTCTTAACAGCAAAATGCAAAGGGGTATTTCCTTCCTCATCCAATGAGTTAATCAAATCTTTAATCTCAAAGCGTGTTAAAACAAGTTTAACAATAAATACATTTCCATTTAGAGCTGCAATATGGAGGATATTACGCTGCTTTCCATCGAGCGTCACAATGGCATCCGAGTAACTCGCAAGCATTATAAAGAAACTGTATTGGCCATTCTCTACTGCTAAGTGAAAATGTGTTTTACCATTGCTGTCTACAACTTTATAGATAAGTGAAGATGAAGCATCATCTGCATCTAATAATTGCCTTGCAATTTCCTCATTACCTAAAACATCAACACAGTGAAGAGGATTCCTCCCACACTCGTCTAGCTCATTGATGAGTTCCCTTTTTCATTTCAATATCTTGGCCACCAAAACATAATCACCTTCATCACTTTGATCCCAAAGTGTAGCAAGTCGAAGAGGATGACGAATTTCTGACCCATTAGTTTGGTAGGTTCGATGTATAAGATTTTGTCTAATGTGTTAGCAAATCAGGTGAAAAATGTGATGGACTCGATTATAGGTGAATTTCAAATGGCTTTGTCAAAGGCCGTTAAATTGTTGATAGTTTCATAGTTACGGAGCAGATCATTCATGATTGGAAAAGAGATAAGGATGGGGGCTTACTAGTTAAGTTGGACTTTGAGAAAGCTTACAATAGTAAATACCATAGTTTTTTGGACTCCATGATGGAAGGGATGGGGTTCGATGTTAAATGGAGGAGATGAGTAATATAAACAAAAGTCTCATATTAATATAATTTTTTAAAAGAATTTGAATCTATTTTATATTTAGGAATGTTCAACAAAAATGGCAGGAACCATTCAAATACAAAATCATTAGGAGAAACTAATTGAGTCATAAAATACTCTTCATAAAATGCTCAAAGCAATACAGGCGTTGGAGAGTATTGCTCTCACACAAAATTGTTACTCTACTACAAAATTCAAAAGAAACTTAACCATAAAGTGCTCTTCGTATAATGCTCAATCACACAAAATTTTTAATAATTTGATCAATATGATTCAAGTGATTATTATCAAGATCAAGGGTGCAACATCATGGCTCTCACTATATAAGTGACACCCTAGAGTAAGATGTGTTTGGAAAGGTTTGTTTAAATCCCTTTTGACAAAAAACCGTGGATTTTACAAACCATAATTACGCTAAACAAAGTCTGAGTCAACCCCTCCAATACCTGCTATTCCAGGTCTTTCCAAGCCCCCACAAATACATCTGTGTCTGTACATTCTTCACCGTTTCCAACCACCGCTCCAAAAATTGATTGTTACTCTACTACAAAATTCATAAGAAACTTAAACCAGCAACCTCAAATTTAAAATCTTACGAAGTAGTCGCGAGGGAGCCAAAAGAAACCAAACCTAGCAGCCCCAAATTCCAAATTCTTCCTCTAACAATGAAGGCAACCGCAAGAGCCTGGGCTGCCTGAGCAGTGGCGACCAGGGTAGTGGTGGCACAGGCACCCAACATCTGAGCAAAGACCGACACGGCCACTGTAAGCAGTGCAAAAATCGCGAGAACTGATACTGCCAAGATGGTGACAACCAAGAGAATGACCGAAAATGCGATGATAACTTGTGTGTTGGAAGCACAAGCTGAGGCAGCCAGTGTGGCTACGGCGGAGGGCTTAGCGATGGGGGCGAGAGGCTCAGTGGGTGCCGGAGGCTCAGTAGGTGCAGAAGGCTCAGCGGTGGCCTCGAGGGCGGAAGGCTCAGAGGAGTTAGGGGTACCAAAGTCAGGGTGGTTGATAACAGAGGCCTCAAAGGAGCCAGGGATTCCAAAATGGTTGATGCGATTGTGCTCCGTGAATGCATTCATATCGCCCATAATTAATTCATCGCAATAGTAACATATAATTCCATTTACTCCCTCCATTTTTTTTTCAATTTTTTTTTTAAAGAGATATTTTGTCTTTCAATTCTTTTTATAATATCAAAATTTCATTAATTTGATTAATATAAATAAAAGTTCCATATAAATTTATTGGTGATCAATAGCCTCAAACTATTATTTATATATATACATATTAGTCTTTCTATTGTCAATTCGTCCTGATATAAAATATATCAGGACGAAGAATGTGGACCATAGTTTATAGATTATGGAGAATTTTTGATAAGTGTATACACTTTGAGTCAAAGTATGTAAATCTAATGGTCTGCATTCTTTATCCTGATATATTTTATATTAGAACGAACTAATAATAGAAAAATTGTATATATATAGTTTTTTTTTTGTTTTTTTTATTTGTAAATGAAATTGTATTTAAAAACAGAATCAAGAAAAACTAAATCAAAAAAAACCGAATGAAACTTAGATAGCTGCCTACCCAAAATCGCTCTCAAAACAAACTCGCTTCAACCGTGACGTGGAGGAACTCCGGCTGCTGTCAAAAATCCTTCTGCCAAAGTACAGGCCACCACAGCCCCACATGCCTGACCGGTGGTGGCTAGAGCTACGGCAGTCTGTGCGGTCGACAGAGCAGCGGCGGCCGGCGCGCCGAGAGATTGTGCGGCGACGGTCACCGACGCTGCAAGCAAGGCTACCATCGAAAGGAATGATACCCTCCATTTTTTTTTCAATTTTTTTTTTTAAAGAGATATTTTGTCTTTCAATTCTTTTTATAATATCAAAATTTCATTAATTTGATTAATATAAATAAAAGTTCCATATAAATTTATTGGTGATCAATAGCCTCAAACTATTATTTATATATATTCATATTAGTCTTTCTATTGTCAGTTCGTCCTGATATAAAATATATCAGGACGAAGAATGTGGACCATAGTTTATAGATTATAGAGAAGTTTTGATAAGTGTATACACTTTGAGTCAAAGTATGTAAATCTAATGGTCTGCATTCTTTGTCCTAATATATTTTATATTAGAACGAACTAATAATAGAAAAATTGTATATATATAGTTTTTTATTTTATTTTTTATTTGTAAATGAAATTGTATTTAAAAACATAATCAAGAAAAACTAAATCAAAAAACATAAAACCTACCCAAAATCGCTCTCAAAACAAACTCGCTTCAACCGTGATGCGGAGGAACTCCGGCTGCTGTCAAAAATCCTTCTGCCAAAGTACAGGCCACCACAGCTCCACATGCCTGACCGGTGGTGGCTAGAGCTACGGCAGTCTGTGCGGCCGACAGAGCAGCGGCGGCCCGCGCGCCGAGAGATTGTGCGGCGACGGTCACCGACGCTGCAAGCAAGGCTACCATCGAAAGGAATGATACCCTCCAATTTTTTTTCAATTTTTTTTAAAGAGATATTTTGTCTTTCAATTCTTTTTATAATATCAAAATTTCATTAATTTGATTAATATAAATAAAAGTTCCATATAAATTTATTGGTGATCAATAGCCTCAAACTATTATTTATATATATACATATTAGTCTTTCTATTGTCAGTTCGTCCTGATATAAAATATATCAGGACGAAGAATGTGGACCATAGTTTATAGATTATAGAGAAGTTTTGATAAGTGTATACACTTTGAGTCAAAGTATGTAAATCTAATGGTCTGCATTCTTTGTCCTGATATATTTTATATTAGAACGAACTAATAATAGAAAAATTGTATATATATAGTTTATTTTTTATTTTTTTTATTTGTAAATGAAATTGTATTTAAAAACAGAATCAAGAAAAACTAAATCAAAAAACACCGAATGAAACTTAGATAGCTGCCTACCCAAAATCGCTCTCAAAACAAACTCGCTTCAACCGTGACGCGGAGGAACTCCGGCTGCTGTCAAAAATCCTTCTGCCAAAGTACAGGCCACCACAGCCCCACATGCCTGACCGGTGGTGGCTAGAGCTACGGCAGTCTGTGCGGCCGACAGAGCAGCGGCGGCCCTCGCGCCGAGAGATTGTGCGGCGACGGTCACCGACGCTGCAAGCAAGGCTACCATCGAAAGGAATGATACCGTCAGTAGTACGACAGCCAGAACAATCACCACGACCGCAATAATAAGCTGTTGTCCGGTGGCGCGAGCTACGGCGGTAGTGGGGGGTACGGCGGCGACCGGGGGGGGTGCAGCTCCAGTGGGAATATATAGTCTTTCTATTGTCAGTTTTTATTGTTAATTCGTCATGACAATAAATATATTAAGACGAAGAATGTGGACCATAGATTATTGAGAAGTTTTAACAAGTGCATACACTTTGAGTCAAAGTATGTAAATCTAGTTGTCCACATTCTTTGTCCTAATATATTTATTATCAGGACAAACTGATAATATAAAATCTGTATATATATATATATAACTTTTCTCCTCCATACCTTGTATGTTGACCATTATATTCAACTGTTTTGACTCAGTCTGCAAGGACTAATCCATACTTATCCATAATATATGGCCCACGTGCAATGAAGGAATATATATATATTTTTTTTATTGTCAGTTCGTCTTAACAATAAATATATCAGAACGAAGAATGTGAGCCACTATATTTACATACATTGACTCAAAGTGTATGCAGTTATCAAAATTTCTCCATAATCTATGGTCCACATTGTTCGTCCTGATATATTTATTATCAAGACGAACTGACAATAGAAAAACTATATATATATATATATATATTAATGTCTCAAAATCAACAATCAAATATTATGCTTTATAAAAATTGAATATTTTTTTTAAGACACAACATTAAATTTCCATCCAATTCCAAATCCATGTAATATAAAAATCCAAAAAACTCTATATATAATTCTAACAAAATCTATATAAAATCAGTAGAATCCATCAAAATCTAAATTGAATACACACCAATGAATGTATCTATTCTTTCAAAAACAAAAACTAATTAATAAATAATTAATCTATCAATATTAACTATATATAATGTTTTTTTTTTTTTATCATAACCTATTTTATTAATATGAATTTACATTGTATCAATATCCACTTTTCTTATATTTGTTAATGGGTGGGGTCTTCCCTTTGTATGGGTTTCACTAGTTGGTTTGCTTTAAGAAGTATCTGATTTTCATTATGGTTAAGTGTAGCTTGGTGGTAAATATATGACACTCATTTGTTTCGACAAAGTCTCAATTTCGAATCGTTCAAACGAATGTGGTATATTAAAAAACAAAAATATCTTATTTTCTAGATTTCTTATATATAATTTATTTGTTGCATCTTGTTGGGCATTTTTCCCTTCAGATTTAATCTGCTTTTTCTTCTGATTTCATGAATATTTTTTTGTAATTAAAGTTAAGGCTCTTCATGTCCCCTTGCTAGGTGTTACCTTTTCTTTTTTGCTTTCATAGTTTTCCTCCTCCCGTCAGCTTTGCCAAAAAAAACAAAAAAAAGAGTTCAAAGTTTTATAGCAACTGGATCATTAATTTCAAGTTATTTATAAAAGAAATTTAGATAAAAGAAAATTTACTTTATATAAAAATAATAATAGCACACGTAGAACTTTAATTAGGATAGAGTTTTGATTATGATTTTTATTATAAATCAAAGAGATCATATATTTAAATTCAACTTGTAGATAATTTTTTTAATTTTTTAATTTTTGTGCAAATTAAGATCTTCAAGAACAAGAGAAAAATCTAAGCAAGTTCAACAGCCTGATTTCAGTTTTAATATCAACCATAACAAAAATCATTGTCTCCACTCTCCAATGTTGCATCTATTGATTGATTCTTACAAGCATTATTGTTATTGTTGAGGCCCATTTCAATCTGGGACCAGCCCAACTATTTTAATAGAATATACCCAGCCTTTGGATCAAAAATCAATAAGCATTATCATATATAATATAATATAATATCTTCTTTTTTAATATGGGATTTAATATCATTATTATATTTAATTAGCTTCTAATAATAATATATCATATATAAGCATATATCATATAATAAAAATAGTTTATTTTCATGTGGGAGTGCATGTAGCATAATATATAATAAAAATAGCTTCTTTTCATGTGGGAGTGACGAATGGTATCTATTTAATGTAATTAGTAAATTGTTTTTTTTTTTTTCATCTATTTAATATTCATATATAATTGTATAGAATAATTATATATATATTTAATACTATTAATGAATATTTATCTTTAAGCATTCTTCCTATTAAACCTATGTCCATTTATTGTGTATAAGTGGCATTTATTTAATATAATTAATAATTTTTATTTTATTTTTTATCTATTCAATATTCATATAAAATAGCATAGAATAGGTTAATAAATATGTTGTTTTTAATATTATTAATGAATATTTATCTTTTGACAGTCTTCTTATTAATTAGCATATTTCAATTTATTATATATAAGTGTGGCATCTGTTTAATATTATTAATAAATTATTGTTTTTTTTTTCTATTTAATATTCCTATAAATTGTATAATATTATTATTAAATTGTTTATTTTTCATCTATTTAATATTCATACAAAATAGCAAAAAAAAAAATATATATATATATATATAGTATTATTAATAAATATTTATCTTTTGGCATTTTTCTATTAATGATGGGTGCTTGTGCTCAACCGATCAATGCGGGTTACTCGCCTCAAATTGCTGAAGCTCTTGCTGTCTTGAGTGGTCTGCGTTTTACTCATGACTCAGGTTTCATGCCTTGTGTGATTGAATTTGATGTCCAGGCTGTGGTTAAACTTATTTACTCTATTAGTCTTCCGCTTTCGGAGGTTAGCATGATTATTAAGGATATTAGGCTACTACTAGAGGTCTCTCCAGGTTGTTGTATCGATTTTGTTCCGAGAAAAACTAATATGGCTGCTCATGGGCTGGCCAAATTTAGTTTGTACATTGATAGTGTTAGATATTGGATGGAAGAGTGTCGTCCTTTTGTATCCCAGACTGTGTTGGGTGAGTGCCTTCCCACTTCCCAGGTGTAATCCTTTTCTTCTTTCTAAAGCATTTGGCTTTCAAAAAGAAAATATTAATAAATTATTTATTTTTTTCATCTATTTAATAGAATAGTTTAATAAGTATATATTTAATTATATAATATTATTAATGCATATTTATCTTTTTGTATTCTTTATATTAAACCTATGTCTATTTATTATTATTATTATTATTATTATTAGATATTTACCTTTTGACATTCTTTCCATTAAACTATGTCAATTTATTTACTATAATTTTTTTTTTTGTAATATTATTAATAAATATCTATCTTTTGGTATTCTTTATAGTTTATATTGACATTCTTATGTCAAATTCACAATTAATGTCTATAAAATAAATCTTTGCAATATTATTAATGAATATTTATCTTTTAGCATTCTTCCTATTAAAATAGGGGAAAAAAATACTACAATATTAAAATTTAAACACACAAAATAATATTATTTATTCAACAAATATCAATTCATCTCTTGACTTAGGGTTTTAATATATATATATATATATCAAAGGTTGTGATTAATTGTACCTATTTAGTATATGATTAACAAATATATTTAAGAGTAATGTTTTTTTGTCCAAATTTGGTGTCCAAATCTGTACCCAAATAATATAGCAACATTGTGCGACAGGGCTTGTTTTTGTGACCCCTGTGGCAGGAGATTGATTTGTTTGCTGTTCTTGGCCTTGTGCCTGAATAAATTTGCCTTTCAAAAAAAATGATATAGCAACATTATAATTCATTCATTTAAATCATGCAAATCTAATACAATTTAAATGAATACGTTTGTTGGGGTAACAATTCAAAATCCTGAAAGTATGATCTTAATTAGTTGTTAAATATGATTTTGATTTATTTTTCTGTATATTAATATATGATAACAATCTTTTTCTACTAATTTCAAGTCGACTTAGCATATATATTCAATCATTAGTGGCTTAGTAAATTAATGATTTTTTTATTTATTTAAATTGGTTTCCATATTTTTTTGTTGTTGTTAATTACCTAATGTTAAAATGTTTTTTTTTTTAATGTAATTTAACAATTTTAATCTTGTAATTAATCTATGAATTCTTTTTATTCTATAAAGAATGAACAATGGGTTGAAAATAAATCTTACTTTAAGTTTAATTTACTTGAGTATTAATTTTTAAGAAAATTTGTCTACCATAAAATGTTGGATTTAGCTACAATAAATGAACTGTATTATTAATGGATACTTATATGAGAGAGAGAGAGTTCAGAGTTGGTTTATTTTTGTTTTAATTTTTTATAATTTTCAAATCCATAATTTTTATACACCTTGGATTAAAATATAAATACTATAAATAAACCATGTACATTAGCTGAATTCATAAAATGTTATTACACACAATATTATAAATAATCTTATTTAACAAAGCATGTACATTGTACGGGTTGTCACATTAGTTAATTATAAGGATGAGAGAAAACCAACATTCTTGATTCATGGTCATAGTGTTTTTTTAAAAAAAATTGTTCATTCTCGATTCATGGTAATATATATATATATATATATTTTAAATGTTGGGAATTATATGGACCCCTACTAGAGTGTGAACGTAATTATTCTCTCCTGCCTAAGCATTAAATTCCCTTTCTTAATTATTTTTTCCAATAAAATTTGATTCCCATTCATTTTCTTTGTGTTAGTGTTCAAACCTAATTCGTACATTTTCTATGTGTTTATATCATATACATATATCCGTATCGAATGATATCGGTATGACTTATCACTCAAATACGATGTGCTAAAAACTGTATACATTATTGTTATTATTATTTTAGGTTTATCTTTTATTTATTTTATTTTTTAAGGGTAATTTCAAATTTATCTATTTTTTAAGGCGATTTCAGGTTTATCTATGTTAGCATACATGTAACCTGCAAATATTCATATATAAATGTAAGTGCATGGATTGAGACTCGAAAAACAAATGTACGTACATGGATTTATCTAGATTTTATGGGTTTAGCTACAATACAGTAGCCTTATTAATTGTAAATGAGCAGTTATGAGAGAGAGTTAATTTATTTTTGTTTTAATTTTTTTTTAAAAAAATTTTCAAATCTTTAATTTTTATACACCTTTGGATTGAAATCTAATAATTAGAAATTGACCCAGTAGTTATACAGATCATGTATAGTAGTTGACCCCGGATTTTATAAAGATCAATTATCTTGACTAATATATACTTTTAATTATATATATTATCAATATTAAAATAAAAAAAATAAATACAATTATATTAAGGAAAAAAAAAAGAGAGGGGTTTTTATTTTATTTTTTTATATTATATGTTCGAACCTAGAACATTTACAGGTTGAATAAGCGTCGTTTACCATCAAACTACATTGTGTGGTGGTGTATATATATATATATATTTCCATGTAATGTATAGGCTTTTGTGTGTGTTGTATAGTCTCACATTAATTGGTTAAATGTATGCTTGTAAAAGTTTCTCTATGGATCAAAAGAGTTTTTTGAATTCATAAAGTTCTTCTCTTCTTTTTTGTCGTTTGGTTGCCATTTGATTAAAAAGCTCTTAAAAAAAAGTTGTTACATTTAATGGGAGAAACTCAAATTGAACCTCAAAGTTTTCTTTAAATCTCAATTCGATGGTTCCAACTTTGAATAGTTCTCTTTATAACTTTGAATGGTTCCAACTTTGAGCTTTATTTCTCTAATAACTTTTTTCACTCGAAAAGGTATGAATTTTGCATGCATTAATCTTTTGCAAACATGAACCATGATGGGTATCTGAAATCACATTAATTATTGTATATATACAGCAAGAACATCATGTAGAGAGTTCATGCACTTAATGTTACAGATAAATTACTGGTTCCACCATGGATTCATGAAAGAGATAAAGAGAGATCGAGAATTCGATCGGTAGATTCCGGTATACTCCTAACTCGATTAATGCCAGGTTTTTTTATTTTTAAATGAAAATAAAACACGAAGGAAATTTAATGATAAAATTAATGAGATTGATCAATCTAGATAATTGACTATCATAGACAAAGGAACTAAGCAAAGACCCTTTTTCTTGAGTTCTGAGGTATCAGTATCTCTCCCATTATTATCATCATCATTAATAGAACCAAATCCACTTTTGAATTCATCTATCTGCACATTCCTTGAAGTACTTCCTTTCTCCTGCATGCAAGTACAAATATTAATTCCAAAACCACTTTTGATCATTAGATTGTAATTTGTAAATCACAATTCATTAATAAACCAAAATCAATAATAATGTCCATCACACTGGAAAATCTCCGGTAGGACGAACACAGGTAAAATTATATCCTAAATCAAATTTTCTTATATGAGAACACAATTTTGAACATATTTTGAACATACTTTGAACATACTAATACAAATCATCATCACATTTTTGTCATATTTTTATCATATCAATAATATAACTTTAATTATATTAATATATAGAGTAAAAATATATATAATGACGTGTATTAATATACTCAAAATATGTTTAAAGTGTACTCTCAAAATAGAAAAATTGTATACTATATGAAATGATAAACCCAAATCAATCATATCCATCACACGAAAGAATCTTAATGGGATGAGCACAATGGATCCGACTAACTATTGTACAGTGCGCTACCAATCAAAATATCAAATCATACACTAAAATCCCATCGTATCATGATATGATGTGAATGGAACAAGCATACAGATTCGGCTGCCCCACTCTGGATTTTCTCCCATCACACTCAAATTAGAAACAAAATTAAACAAAACAAATGTGCCATATATATATATAATGAGTGAGGTCTTTTATTTTAATTTCGGTAAGGATCTTGATAGAAATACATCGATTTTAATGAATTTTGATCTGATTTTTTTTTTTTGGATGATGAGTTTATTGAAATATACCTATGAACAAAATTTGAGAATTTTTTGAATAATATAACTATTTTTCTTGAATTTTCCTATATTTTGTATATTTTCCGATGCCTTCATATTTAACAAAATTTGGATAAATAGTTCTTGTGCTTTGAAAATTCTCAAATTTTGTTTATATGTAGATTTCATTAAACTCATCATCCACAAAAAAATTCAAATTAAAATCCATTAAAATCGATGTGTTTTCATCATAATCTTTACCGAAATTAAAATAAAGGATCCCTCATGAGATATTAACTCATATATATTTAACTAAATAATTACCTTGGACATATCCATGATATTTTTCTGTTGTGGTTTTCTATCTAACTGGTTCATCAAGTCATAAACCTATTATAAAAGAACAATAAACAAATTAGGAAAATTAACTATATGAAACCAACAACAACAACAAAAATCCCAAAAAGCTCACCTTGGGACTATTAGCAGGAGAGGTAGCAGTATCTCTTAAATCTTCATCAAGAAGAACAATCTTGGTTTTTCTTTTCTTGAAACTCGACGATCGATAACAAGTTTTATTCAATGAAAACCCCATGACCTGTTGTTGTTGATCATGATGAGCAAACTTCTTGGCAGCTGAAGAAGCAGCATCAGATATGATAGAGCTTTCAAGATGATGATGATCACCAATAGAGATCATAGAGCTGTTTTTTTTATCATCATCATGATTGTAATTGTATTCATTGAAGTAGTCATCAAAGTACATAGTCCACCCACTCTCCTCCTGCTCATGATCCTGATGATCATGATCACCAGAAACTCCACTGCTTGATAATAACATTCTTTCATTATTATTATTGTTTGAAAACACAGCTCTCCTCCTGCTCATTGAGCTGTTATTATTCATGGAGTTGTTGCTCTTCTCCATTTACAAAAACAAACACAGAAATATATAAAGCAAGAAGAGAAATTAAGCAAAGCTAGCTAAGCTATAGTACTCCTCCAGAAGAAGAAGTGTTATATAGCACAGAGAAAGTTGTACACAACTTGAAAATGATGAAGTGTATATATATAAATATTTGAATCATGAATCTTGGTATGTATGTTTGTGGACCATGACACTGAAGGAGTGGGGAGATTAAATTTGGCCACAAGAGAGAGAAAGAGGGAGAGAGAGAGAGAGAGAGATAGGTGGGGTTTGACATTAATTGGATGAAGTAAAGAGATTAGATAGTTATATTCCAACAGAGATTTCGTTTTAGGCAATTACTATATTATGATTCTTGATCAGTGGACTTGTATTAATATTTTTTTAATTGAATGAATGTGTTGTTGAATGAGTCACTTATCAAGTCCCCAAAAGAGATCATGAAATATAGTTGGGATTAATAGTACATTAATTCTTCGTTTTGGTCTTTCTTTTCTTCTCATGAGAAATTGTTTATCTCTTCCATTTTTTTATACCACTTGCGGAGGTCAGACGACTCAAACTAGGAATATTGTCAGGCTAAATGAATGCTCTTACCCCATCCACGTTGTGTGGTGGTAATTGTTATATCTATCATTGATTCATATATGATCTCCAAATTTTGCAATTATATATACACATACATAACTAATACAATTGAAAGAAGGAGAAAACTCTCTATACGCAACCTGAATATCTATATATTCTCATAACATGAGATATATACTCCCACAATGTCGTGGTGAAAACTCTCAACAGTCCACACCACACATATATGTTTGTAATTAAAATACACATGAAGGGATTTAAACCCTGACCAGTAACATGAAATGAGAGGTGCACGTACACCGCCTGGATTAAGAAGGAATGTGTGAAAACCGCTTTTATCTGAATTCCTTATTTTCCTACAAGTTAAACTCTCCTACTTTATATTTTGATAAGATCTAAAATAAATCTCGACATATTACACACATATCACCATAAGTCGGTGTTTTTTTTTTTTTCTTTTAACAAACATTGAGGGCACATTGAACTTTATAAAAAAAAAAAAAAAAAAAAAATATTGTATACATCAACAATATCTCCAATAGTCCAAGTATTTTAAAATTTTCCTTCAAATTTGATAGAAAGAGAATTAATTCTAGGCAAATATAAGATGAGGTTTTATTACTTATCTATATTTCCCATGGTTTCGCTAATTATGCTTTATCT
The DNA here is from genome assembly GCA_954870605.1 of Acer campestre. Classification (NCBI taxonomy): domain Eukaryota; kingdom Viridiplantae; phylum Streptophyta; class Magnoliopsida; order Sapindales; family Sapindaceae; genus Acer; species Acer campestre. The sequence goes on along the minus strand of OX940801.1, from coordinate 45,924,685 downwards.
TCTAATCAGGAATTAGCCTGGTTAATTAGAGGAGCTAGCTAGGCTCCTCCTTCTCAATGAATTCCAATTTCTTTAAAATATATATATACAGGAATCAAAGTGAATATACATATACAATGTCTCGTGAGAAAATAGCAGTCTGCACTAGAAATTGAAAAACTTGATTTCTTATGGCCAGCCGTTGAAAATAAACAGGGCCGCTCATCAATGGATAGAATGATGTATAGATATATACTGTTTGACTTAAGTAAGAAATAAAACATAGAAATATAAGTTGAATAAACACACACTACTTCAACAAAATAAAATAATATTATAGATTTTAAATTAAATTGAATTAAAATTCATGAGTTATGACTTTCGATCGATTGCTTTCGTTTTTAAAATACTTTAATTTTTTATGACTCTCTAATGAGTTATAATTTGTTTGGTACAGCTGACAATTACATTGATTATTTTATTTTATTTTATTTTTATCTTATAATATATTCTAACTTCAAACCTGATTATATAGTGGATACCAAATTATACCCACTTGGAGTAAAATGTTACTGTTAACAAAATTCTATTTGATAGAAATACAAATTTGTATTCACTATTAATTTGTACGAGGCATATATAAAAGGTGATATATATATATATATATTCTTAAATAAAAGGAGATATATTGATATATAAAAGGTGATATATATATACATCTCCTCTTGTTGTGTACATCTCTTTCCATGTTAGGTGGGTATTTGAGTCACAAAGAGTTTCCTCCCTATTGTCGTGGGTGTAGATCTCTGGACCACGCATATAATCTTGATAGGTCCCAACAGATCCCTTATCCTTTCGATCTCAAATTTGGAAGTAAAAAAATGGGCTAATTAAAGCTGTGTTACATTGAAATTCTTCCATGTGAGCACAAAGAAACCAAATTGATATTTAGCTGTATACTCTTTTCCATGTGCAAACACAGAACCAAAAATTGTCTCCATCATGGGAGAGTCTTGTTGCTAGTACAATTTGTGAAGGGTCATGTTCATTCAATGTCCCTCCATTTAATTACCACCATGTACACTTTTTTGCCTTATTTTCATTCTTTTCATTTTTGTACTCTTCTAAACTGCCCTTCCATGTCTCTTAGCCATTTTCATTTTCAATTCTCTAACCCACAAAACTCTGGACAGATACCCAATATTCTTCTATTAAACAATAGTATACCATTTTGTTCACTTATATTATATCATTATTGACTTTGCAATCTCTTTCAAATTCCTTATCATATTCTTAAATCTTAACACAAGAAGATTTTGTCAAGATTTCATTTCATTTAAATACACTAATAATAAGGGTTTAATCTGACATTTTGACATATATAAATATGGAATGAGATCATAATATTTGTGACTCCCACTTTTTGTTTCTTTAATTAATTTAATTATATACTAATTTCCCTTGTAATTAATTGAACTTATTATAAATTTATGTACCTAACATGTATGGAAACCAAATTTAAGACAATAGTTTTCCAAATTAGTTTAAATGTATTTATTCAACCAATAGAGATAAGTTTCATTTTTCAAATGACATGGAGAAGTGAATTGAAGCCACTACTTGGGGGGTCCAATATATATCATGCCGATTCTTCAAGAAATTTTAGGTCAAATGCTTTGTATTTTCATTTTCAAAGATGTAAAATGGAATCATGATTTTGGTCGTCATAGTTAGAGGAATGGTTCTTTCAATGCTCTATTATTATTTGAAAACTTTGAAAACAAAAAAACATAAGAATGTAATAATATTATCACATGGATACTCATTGATACCCCACTGCACGTGTGTCTTGGGGTCTACTTTATACAGCCACCACATGTGAACTTTGGACACATCTATAAGACATTTAGTTATCTAATCTTCTTCATTTACTCGTTGAAAATGGATTATGCTTTGTAATGATACAGAGTAACCATCGAATATGCTATATATATATAAATGTTTAAGTCAGTGCACAGTGATATAATTTCATTAGTGCGTCGGATGCGGACCATTATATTTACATGCTTTGACTCAAAGTGTATGCACTTATCAAAGCTGCTTCCCCATAATCAGTGGTCAATATGCATTGGTACTGATGTAGTTACATCATTACGCACTGATGTGAACGAGACCGTTTATATATGTATATATATATATAAGAGACTTGATTTTTTCTTATTACATAGTTCACTTTATAAGGTTATAAAATCAAATCTAAAAAAAAAGTGTGGAATATTGCTAAAAGTTACTAATCTAATAAAGATATTTAGGTAGAAGGATTCATATATATTAAAGATATCTATGTACTTGGCGTACAACACTAATTAATGTGTTAAACATGTCATTATAATTATATAGATGGACTCATCATTAAGTAGATTCTTTACAAAACAGCATCCATATATTTTCTTACTGTTCCATTCTAGTGAATTTATGGTCCATTGAACTATCCTAATACATCACCATCATATCCTATATCCATCTCATACAATATTCAAAGAAGTTTTCACGTGTGGATGTTCAAGTTAAAACATGTACCTAATCAAATTCTCTATCAGATCTATTCTAACATATCTCATCCGTTAAATACATCAAACATGTGTATGTAACTGACTCTCGATTAAAATTATATATTTATTTAAATATAAATTTTGTAGACAGTATCCGTCTTAGATTTTTCTTTTTAATGTATTGACCAACCCTTCTGAGAATGAATTTCTGACTCTATCCGGCTATCCCAGTTGTTTTTATCATGCCGAACTGTTTCAATGTATGTTTTGAACAATTAAACAATCAAAGATACCATGTATGTACATTTATTCAAACGTGTGGATTGAGTTTGATTTGAGGGAAGATTAGGAATTGTTGTGGTCCAATATATTGCAAGTGGATTTGCCATGACAATCATGAATTGATGCTCTGGATAACAAAATTCATGCAGGTCCTTTTTGGTAAATAATAGACATGAAAGTAACATTGTTTTGACCAAACACTTTTTACTTCATATTTTCTTCAATGTTTCATTTTTTTGATTGAACAAACTGATAATTATATTGACAAAGCAATAATTTCATCACCCCATAAGCTTTCTTGAAATGTTTTTAATGTAAGACGTAGGGTCGACCCTGACTGTTTAGAGGATAAAAAGACCGATGGTGAAAATCTAAAATAATAAACAAAGATAAAGTAAAAGAAAATCGGGGCTCTTAGATTCCTTTTACAGCTATTATTATTATAAAATTTAGCTTTCCATTAAAAAAAAAATAAAAATTAGACCCTTTTAATGTTAGGTCCAGGGTGGGCCACCTTGATGCACTTGCTTAAGACTGTCATTATTAATGGTAAATTGTTGTTAATTTACCGCTAGTTCCTACAGAAAACGCGAAGCCGATTATAACTTCTCAGGAGATAGCATCAAAATATACATACTATGCATCCCTTGTTCTAATCTTGCCACAATTGCTCACAGGTTTTTTCGGCTAATCAAGAAAATGAAAATGTTTGATTTCTTGACGGCATTAAATAACTATTAAGAGTAGAAACAAATTTTGATGCCTTACAAGTTGATGATTGTTTGAAAATGTTCGTGCAAATATAAAGTTTGAATTTTTATTATTTTTTTCGTTAAAAGCAGTCTTGACACTATTCTTGACAGTTATATATATTGGACTTCTTGATGGTTTTTTTGTTTTTTTGTTTTAAAGAAAATTGATAGTTATCAACACCATTAATTATAAATATATATATATATATTCTATTATCAGTTCGTCCTGACAATAAATATATCAGGACGAAAAATGTGGACCACTAGATTTACATACTTTGACTCAAAGTGTATGTATTTATCAAAACTTCTTCATATTGTTAGTGACGAACTGACAATATAAAGACTGTATATATTTGTTAACTGTTTTTACTGTACAAATTCAGACGGTGTGATATAGAATTCAAATTGTACAATATCTTTAAAGATTATAATACAAAGAATTAAAAATATAATAAAATTATTTGGATTTTTCTAGATTTGTATCTTAAAAATTAGCTCAAATTTAATCTTAAATATTGACTTATTTTTTTGGTTCTTATTGGGTTTGTGTCATATCACTTTCAAGCTTCCATGGATATATATATCACTACTCAATACAGTGAGTCGACGACTTAAATGACTTAAACCTAGAATATTGTCATACTGAATGAAAATGAAATGCAGTTCACGTATTATTATAGTTATTGGTATTCTTCATTGAATTATTTCAATCCAGTGCTTCAAAAATAAAGTCAATATTTAAAATGAAAGATGAGAAAATTGAAAAAAAAAAAAAAAAAATTCTATTAGGGATTTGAATCCTTTGCTATCTAATATTTGTCTTGACCTTTTTAAAGTATGTGATTGGTTGTTGATAAAGTGGTTGTAAAATCTTAACCACACATTACATTATCATATCAGCAAATGATCAACTGTTTAATAATTGAGGAAATTTTTAGAAATAATTTGTAGAACATTAAAATTTTGTTTTTAAACACAAACAAAATTCTGATTGTTAATAACCATCTTAGACTTGCAATTACCCAATATGGATCTCATTAAAATGATTTCATGTTCCCTCCCAAAATAATGAAAAAGAAAGGAGGAAGATGATGCAAGTATGGAAGAGGTGAAATTTTTACAATGTGATTACTATTTACTAACAATCACTAAAGAAATTAAAAATAAATTTCATATACTTTATATGGTAATTTTCATAAATTCTCACAAATGTTAAATTTATTGCCAGCTGATTTGGAGTGTTAAATTTTCAGTGGATCTTATGCATTTTTTCTCCAAGCAAAGAACTGCATCATTCAAAGCTTTTAGCATATAAGAAATGCTGCAATATTTTGGCACTAGAATTCGACTACACAAGGTCTATTTTTTCTCGGGGATCTTCTCTATCAACTCTGGAATCACTTCGAAGAGATCACCCACGAGTCCATAATCAGCTACCTGCATTTCAATACTCGATATTCAGTGAACTGGAATGGAGATAAAGAACAATAGCAGCCTATAAGGAAAAAATAAAATAAAAAAAATACTCTACAACGATACTGGCGATGGTTGATGAACAGAGTGAAACAGGTTTTGATGGTCACCTGGAAAATTGGGGCGTCCGCGTCTCTATTTACAGCGACAATGACCTTGGAATCTCTCATGCCAGCTATATGTTGAATGGCTCCTGAAACACCGAAAGCCAGATACAATTCCGGAGCAACAATTTTTCCAGTTTGACCAACCTGACATGCAAATCGATAATAATTATGCTACAAACGAGGAGGCTAGATTATAATCAGGTACGAAATGATTTTTCGTTATAAAAATTCATCATTCTGCAGGTAACAGTGGAAGAGGTTTTCAGATTCCTACTTTATTAGTGAAGCCAATGAAGAGTTAACACTGACTTTATATAAAGGAAAACTAGAGTACTCGTATGATTAGCAAGAATGAAAGAGCTTATTTGAGAATGTAAATTGCTATAGATGTTACCTGGAGATCATTAGGAACAAATCCGGCATCAACAGCTGCACGGGTAGCTCCAACTACATAGAAGAGAAATTAGAATATTTAGTCTCATTTCCAGGAATATTAGTGCAACCGAAAAGATAAAAAGGCCATCTTGACAATGATGGGATAAATTCTCTTATTCATGTAGAAAGAAATGAACCACCAATCTCTATAGCCCGATTATAACATTCTCCTTCCCAAGAGACAGATTGTGAGTGGAGGATTACGGCAAGGGAAGAGCTACAACCATCTATATAGTTGTAGTTTGCTATCTCCATGATAATAAGATTTGCAAAAAAAATGAAGAGGACATGATGTTTTTAAATTTTAAGATCAAAGTCTAGCTTGTGAAAACCCGAAAGCACTAAATTAAGTTTGAATTCTTAAGAGAGATTGTTTTCTGCTACGAACATGCTGGTGACCAACAACAATAAACTGTTATAACTTATATGGAGATTCAGTAGAACTTTGTTATTGGAGTAGATACCTGCTGCACCGAGTTTCTCTGCTAGCTTTTCTACCATCTTGAAGTTTTCAGCACTTTTCAACCCTCTACCCCCAGTGACCACAACACGTGCACTTCCAAGGTCAGGACGATCTGCATCCTGGGATGTATGCCCTACATATCTAGACTTACCAAGATAATCTGCAATTAATAAATAAATGTTGAGACATAACGTAACATAGATCCAAGTAATCCATTCAATAGATTTTTAGACAAACAAACCGATCAATTAGAATGATCCAAAAACTGAAAACAAAAAAAAAAAATCCTCAAATCCTTCTTTCATCCCTTTTCGTAAAAAGGCAAAACATGTGCTAAATAGCTTTTTAGACAAACAATAGATTTTTAGACAAACAAACCGATCAGTTAGAATGATCCAAAAACTGAAAACAAAAAAAAATCCCCAAATCCTTCTTTCATCCCTTTTCGTTAAAAGGCATACAAGCCAACAAAACATGTGCTAAATAGCAATTGTTGAAAAGAATGAAAAGGGTAAACAGACCTTCATCTAAGGTTGAGAGATCAACCTCAGAAATCGGAGCTTCATTACATTTTGAATCAGCTGAACCAGGAGGAATCGGAAAGGACGTGGATCGGATGGTCAACATACAAGGGTTGGCACCAGTGTACCGTACAGTGCAAAGTGCATTTCCAGCATAAATTGGTCTGCAACGTAAAAGATGAGCTTGTTTCAAATCAGATAAACATTTAGCTGGATACTAAGGCTTTGCTAATAGAGTGTTGATAGAAACACTATCACACACCTGACAAATTGACTAGAACCGGAAATTTCAATAACATCGGTAATTGGAGAAACATCCAAAAGAGCAGCCGCACGAGGAAGTACGTTTTTCCCGAATGAACTTGAAGCAGAAACTATGTGCGAGTATTCCCCACTTTGCTGAATCATCTGGACGAGTTTAGCCCAAGGTTCAGCTATAGGATACTCGAATTTATCCAAATCAGCTACAAGTACCTAAAAACCAAAAACAACACTATGCACATATTAACCCCCCACAACTTAAATTTTCGAAAACACCCCATTTCAATGCTCTTCTCTTCGCACATTTTTATACTTCTTTAGATTGCAAAATTACAAAAGTCAACTCAAACAATTCATTCTTGCAGGTTTACGAAAGAAAAACCGATGCTTCGATATAAATCAATCCAAACAAGTTGATCAACCCCTATTTGTCTCAAAACATTAAACATTATAAACCAATCACGCACTATTGAACAAAAATCCCAGATTACTAACAACAATTCAAATCCAAAGCGGAGCACAGAAATTAATCTAAACAAATCCAAAAATTTAATATTTACCTGAGAAACAGAAGGGTGACAAGAGGCGGCATGTTTAGCAGCATCTTTGAGTGACTGACCCGACCCGGCCAACAACAAAGAAACCGAATTGTCTTCACTCAAAGACTTCGCAGCCACAACTGCACTCACTGTTTGCGCCTTGATCGAACCGTTTTCATGCTCTGCTAAAACCAATGTGCTTGCCTATTTCAAAATTTAAAAATAAATAAATACAAAATTAATAATAATAAGAACATCGAATTTACATGAAAACGCTGCCGTTTCAACAAAATTGGCAACAAACAACTAACATGGAGGTTGAATTAGAAGTAGAAAAGTAGCTTACGGTTCGAGAGACGAGTGTTGTGTAGACATGGAGAGGCCGTTTCGAGAGAGCTTTGAGAAGTGCACGAGTTGCCATTTCGTTTTTTTCTTTTGAACTTTGAGTGAAATTTTTTAACTGGTTTTCGAGGTTTTTGATTGATTGTGGATAGTGAGGTTGATGACGAAGCAGTGATTGTTTAATCGATAAAATTTATAAATTAAAATAAAACGAGCATGGGTCATGTGGAGCTTTGAATTGCTTGGTTCATACTACGAGTCGTTTTGGTGCTGGGTTTTTAAGTATTTAAACGTTGCGTTTTGGTGACGTGCTCGAGCAGGCACGTCAGTAATGGTTTGATGACCTGCTGACGTGCCGGTTTCAATTGAAATTGATGTACAAAAATGCCCTCTGAAAAATGCTAAACTCGGCCTACGGACTCGGATAGGTAGCCCAAATTTAATGGTTAGTTTTCTGGTTTCGATAAAAGGCCCATTTTATATATAAAATTTAAGATTTTAACTAGGTGTAGTCTTGTAGAATACGAATATCGTAAAATTAGCACGGATTTGAGTTTTAGTCACTACTGGATCAATTCGTTAAATAAATGGGTCGTGTTTGAGTTTTTATTTTTATTTTTTTATTTTTAGAAAGGGGTTAGGCTTCTTCAAACCGGTTAACCTTTTTGATATTATTATTTCCGATGTAGGAGATTTTATTTGAGAAAATTGTGTTAATTTTTCAAGAGGCTTTATTTTGGATGGAGGATATATTATAATTGATTATTTTTATTTATTTAACCAGTTTAGTGAATTGAAATTATACAATTAAATTAAAAATGTCTAAATTAAGTTAAAATTACGAATGCCCATTAGGGCAATACAAAGATCACATTAGCATAGGAGAATATCATTTATTATTATTTTTTTTCAATTGCATGAGGTTAAATGGTGCATGCTTGTAAAACACGTTAAGTTTTTAGTAGTTAAATGATGCATCCTTATAAAACGTGTATATTGAAATTTGAACTTTCATAACTAACTTAAAATGGGAGATGTCGTCGTATGATATAAATAAAATTTTAGGATTAACAAGTCTTAATTTAATTAGAATTGTTTGAATTTATCATACAATGATACTATTGTACCAAAAATAATTAAAGTTATTAAACTTTATCTAAATTTAAAGCCTAAATGATATCATATCCTAAAATCTACTAATTTCAATCATGTAATTTTAATACAAAAAACTGAAGGATCCACATCATTTTAGTACTGGATTTTGATATCAAATTTAGACAAAACATCATTATTAATTTATAATCATATCCTATTAAATTGTTGTCTGGAATAAACTAATTAAATTCTTTCTTTATCTTGTAAAAAAAAAAAAAAAAAAAAAAAAATCTTTCTTTATCAAATAAAAGCGTTAACATGCCAAAATAAAAATAATTTTTCTAGGGATTGGAATTTTTTTATTTAAAAAAATCTAATGTTAGGGTGCGTTTACTAATCAGGAATGAGCGGAATCAGAATTAAATTCCAGTGGAAAGGAATGGGAGATAATCGGAATTAAGTTACAAAATTCCATTACTGTGTTTACTAACTTTTTAAGAATTAAAAATTGAATTAAATTTATACAAAGTTGATTACAAAAGTACCCTTATATACCAAAATAATTGTATATATAAATATGGAAGATGTAAGAGTATAGATAATTTATAACTAATATATAAAAAATTAAATAAATAAAAATATCAAATCAAAAGCAGCATGACTTCATGCAGTTCACAATATTTTTTGGGCGTTGTATAGTGTATATAGTTTTTTATTTTATTATTATTATTATTTTTTTTTTTTTTTAAGTATTCTTTTATCAAACATTTTTTTATATAATTGATGATTCATATATATAGGCCAGTTTGGTATTGCTATGATAATCTGGTAAGTTTTAACAGTTCTTTTAAGAAGTAGGTAGAGGGTTACTTTTTGAAAGTGATTATGAAATAATTTATTTCGGCATTTAATGCATGTTTTAAAATATCATTATTATCCTTATGAAATCAAGTTAAAATCATTTATATACCTTATTTCATCTTAAAATTAAATATTCTATTTAAATATTGATTTGATTCATAAAATCTTTTAAAATGTTTTTATTGTTCTTATGGATATTTTTTTTTTCCAATGTAAATATTCTACTTAAATATTGATTTAATACATATAATTAATATAAATAAATAAAATAGGATCTTAAACTCATGTATGTTTTAGTCATTGTGACTAATTTCAGTACTTTTGTAATAAAATTACCAAACATATGTATACTGCTTTTGAGCTACACGGTAGTCTTAAAAATACAATTAACCAAACATATGGTGATTAACTTCACAGCTAATTATTCTTTCAGCACAGCTAACAGTAATTATTATAAAAGTTACAACAATACCTAACTGACCCTTAATTCCTGATATGTGTGTAGGGTCCACGGAACTTAATTCCCTATAAATTTAGTAAATACATGAATTCAAAAATCAGGAACTTAATTCCCGAAGAATTTCCAATTATTAAACATGCCATTAGGGCGTGTTTACTAATCAGGAATTGAGGGAATTGGAATCAAGTTCCACCGAAAAGGGAATAGAGGAGAATCGGAATTAAGTTACTAAATTCCATTCCAGTGTTTACAAACAATTTAGGAATCTAAAATGAAATTAAATTTATTCATTTTCTACTGTTTACTTAAATAAGGAATCGGAATGATATAAATTTAATTATAAAAATACCCTTTTGTATATATCATGTTCAAATATTTTTTCTATTATGAAAACAATATTTTTTATAATATTGCTCATAACAATATAGTAAAATTTGAACATTAGTTTTTTTATTTTTTATTGTTACAGTATTTACTAAAATTTGAACGTTAGATACTCAATTGTGGAGACAAATGCAATAAAAAATAAAATAAAAATTGAAGTCTCCCGGTAATATATATATATATATATATGAATATGCAGTATATGATTTATGTTGAAAAAAAAAAAAACTTTAGCCATGTTAATTAAAAAACACATTATGTAAACCAATAAATAAAAAAAAAAAGCTTTGCCATATTATTATTATTATTAATTTTTTATACTTTACGGTTCATTTTTTATTATATATACAGTTTTTTTTTTATACTTCATATATATATATATATAAATTTAAACTTCAAAAACAAAACAAAATTGCGTGAGTTAACGCGAAAAAACAAACAGAGAAGAAAAAGAAGAAGGGCAAGGGAGAAAATGTATGTGCGGAGATAGATAGATAGATGAGATTCATCTATATATTTAAAGAATTATATATATATATATATATTACGTGGGGATATTTTAGTAAAAATATATAAATTCTCTTCTGTCTTCTTCAAGAGAGCTTCTTTTGACAATCCAATTGTTTCTTTTTACACTTCTTTTCTAAAAACACTCCATCTTCAAAATTTAAATTTTAAAAAATTCTAAAGACACTTCATTTTGTTACAAAATTATCCATTTTATCTTTTTTGAATTAAATTATTAAAAAAGGAAATTATTTCTCTTAAATCATTGTATTAATTATTACATATTAAATACTCTCTCCTAAATTTTTAATTACCATATTAAACTCTCTCCCCTCCAATACATATCTCTAATTTCCTATCTCCATTCTTTCTCAAACAAAACTAACAGTTAAGAAAAAAAAAAAAAAACTTACTAATAAACTTGATTTTTAGGAACCATATGTATGTATATATTTAAAAAAAAAAAAAAATTTATATATATTACTGTTAGTAAAAAACTAAAATATTCATAAGTTTTTTTTTTCTTTAACTATTAATCAAAAAGTATGAAAATATGATTTTTTTTTTTTTTTTTTTTTTTGAAAAAATGGAGAGAGTGTTTAATATGGTAATAACAGATATAAGAGAAAGAGCTTAATACGTAATCTTAAATATAATGATTTAGGAGAGAGGATATATATTTTTAATAATTTAATTAGTTTGGAATGTCTTTAATTTTTTTTTTGTCCTTTTTAGTAATTTTAATTTAGGTTAAAATTGTCATTAATAAAAAAAATTAAATTGGAGTGTGAATAGATAATTTGTGGATTGCAAGGAGAAGCTCTCCTTCTTCAATCAGGAAAAGGAACTTAATTTTTAGGGTGAGTGAGGGGAATCAAGTTCCCTTTCATTTAGGAACTTACTTTCATTTAGGAACTTAATTCCCAATATGTGGAACTTAATGAGTTAAATCCCACCAAATTAGTAAACATATGAATTCAAAAATTAGGAACTTAATTCCCTTTCTCAAGAAAGATTTTTGATCAGTAAATACGCCATTAGTGATATTACCTAACTAAAAATGGCACTACCGTATTTAGCGCTCTAATTTTTCAGATTTTTCGATAAAAGTCCATCAAATCAAAATCAGACGCTCAGGAATCCATACACAGTCATGACACGACACTCATATAAATAAAAGACAAAAAAATCAAAACATATTAAAAAAATAATAATAAATTAATAAAAAAAAAAAACACGCATATAAAACGCAGCGGAGAGCGAGAGCGAGAGCGAATCGGCGAGCGATAGTGTGTGAGTTGAGTGATTCAGCGAAGCTCGTTTGTATTCTTTGAGTCCATCACCAGATCTGTTATGCTCTCAATTCTTTCTCTGTGAATTCTGGTTTTTTTTCGTCTGAAAAAAGAAAAATCATGCTTTCGTCGACCAAGATCAAGTCCGTCGATTTCTACAGGTCAGATCTCCATTTCATTTTACAATTCCACTGTCTCATCCTAGCATTTTTTATTTATATTTTTATACGATTTTTGATTTTATGTTATGTTGTATCGTATTTTGTTGTTGTTGTTGTTGTTTAACAAGTATATTTCGTTTTTTTTTTTTTTGCTCGGTATGGAATTTTTTGCTGGATTTTTTGGATTGTCATTCAGTTAATCAGTGTTCGGATTTTAATGCTTTCTGTTTTTAAATTTTTTTTTATCAACTAGTGTGAATAGAGAATGAAATGGATTGTTTTTAGTAGTGAGAATGGTGTACGTCGACGTACTGGAAGACGATTGAATCTCGAAAGATTTAATGACTAGAAATACTAAATGTTATAATGCTGAGATATGTATTGTAGTTTTGGACTACATATTATCTTTCCTTTTGAAGAATTTTATTTATTAATTTTTAAAACAATGATGATTAAATTCGAGAGTGAGAAGGACAAGAGTGAATGGGAGGATAAGAAATCATCTATGAAAAGATTGGGAGAGATTGGGAGAAGGTTCGACTGGTATGAACTATGAAATGAAACTATAGAAAAATTTTGAAACTAGGATTAGATATTAAGTTATTCGATTAAATGGTTAAGAGCGGCTACTTCAAGTTGTTATATTCTTATTCTGATGAGCACTTGACATTTATTGAATTATAAAGCTTTTGCATGTCGTGGAGGAGAAATTGGAGTGGTATTATTTTCAAATTTCAAGTAGTTTATAGATGCCCTTTCGGATTTCCTCTTGACTAAAGGGACAAAAAAGGTGGAGATGAGAATATGATAAATTCCAATTGTTGGTTTCTTCTCATTTTTTTTTTATATATATTTTTTATATTTTTATATATTTTTATTTTTTATTTTTATTTGGTATCCTGAGGCAAAAATAAAATTTGTAGTGATTCATGAATCATGATGGAACTATTATGACATATTTCTTTACTGTTTGCAGGAAAATTCCTAGAGATTTGACAGAGGCATCACTATCTGGTGCAGGATTATCCATTATAGCAGCCCTAGCTATGATGTTTTTATTTGGGATGGTAGGCAGCATCTTGCAAAGTCGCATATATTCAGTTGGATATAATGGGTTCAGTTGTTTAGTGATGAGTATATTGTCATCCATCTAGTCTGTTGTATGATACAGCAATGCATTGATGTAGTTATAAGCTGCCTTTTCTTCTATATCCATTTTTTTTTTTTTCATTTAATCTTTCAATTTATTTTTACTTCTCAAATAAATGTTTTGTTTCCTAAAACATAAGGAAAGGTTCATTTGAATTCTCTGCTATTGCATTACATCTTGTCTTCTTTCTGTTCCCCTACTCCTTTTGGTAATTGTTTAATATTACTAGTTTTGTCTTTAATCTTAATGTGAATAATGTTGTTCATTTTGCAGGAACTGAATAATTATTTAACAGTGACGACCTCTACAGCTGTTATAGTTGACAGGAGCACCGATGGAGACTACTTGCGCATTGATTTTAATATAAGGTATGGTTCTATGAAATCAATTTGAATGATGTTTCCACTTCGTTATGAAATAATTTTTAGTCATGCTTTAGAATTTTTTTTTTTTTTCTTTTTTCGAAACTGTTTTAATCTGTTTCTGCTAGTCATTTTTTACACATGTATCTACAATGTATATTTATGTTTTTGCATTCATGATATGGAAGTCAGCGAAGTATATTGCTTTGTCTGTGTACATTAATATTATGGGTAGGTCTTGGCTCTGATTCTGATTCAATCTCGTCAGACTATTATGTCTAATCTTGTTGATAATTTAGTAATGTCATTCATTATACATATCAAGACTGCAAATGCACTTGTTGGGACCACATGTTACAGAGTCTTAAGATGAGTTTTCAAGGAATAGTTATCTGTATTCAGTCTGTTGAAGGTAACATAATGGGCACATGGTTTGAATGTGTTTAAGTCAAATGGTTGATAATGTGAACCCTAGTTTTCTTGTTAACTGGAATTTTTGGTATCAGTTGAGGATCATCAATCAGTTATAACAGAAGTTTAAACTGCCCATTATGAAGGCTTAAAATCCATGGCAATACTTTCGCTAGAGTGCTTGGTGAATGAGAGATTGTGTTCAAGTATCTTTGTTGTTGATGCAGCACTTTTTTTTTTTTTTTTTTTCACTTTTCATTTCTAAAGTTCCTTACAGATTGCATTTTCAATAAATCCACATAAGATATGGAGGGATCATTTTTATATTGCTACTCATGAATGATGTTCCTATTAAATGAAATTGGATTCTTAGCTGTGAACCTACTCTCTGCTGTTACAGGGTTTATTCTTCACTTGAATATTTTTTTTTTTCAAGTTTTTGGTCTAGCTCTTTTGACAATGTGGATGTTAACATTTGTACATCTTTTCATTCAATTACTTGGTCACATTGTGCAATCTTCTTTTTTATAATGTCTTTCTGAAACTATTATGATTTTCCTGTTACTGTATATGCTAACTATCTTTAACTTTTCATGCAGTTTTCCCTCACTCTCATGTGAATTTGCATCAGTTGACGTGAGTGATGTGTTGGGAACTGTAAGTTTTGTATTCTTATGTTTTCTCTATCATTTCAGTATAATAAACTTGTGCTTTTGTTTATATATTTAATTTTTAATTAATAGTGGTCAAAATTGGCGTATGTACATTAATTTTTTTTGCTCAAATATAAGGTAAAATGTTTTAAATAAACCAAGCACAAACAACATGAAGCAATTTATGCCATTTATATTAATCTTTTGAAAGAGTTTGTAGTTTAGAGACATAGTACCTAACTTATCACAGGTTGTTTATTGGGTGGTTATCTGGGAAGTCATGGATACTAGAAACCTTTAGAAGGTTGATAAGTATCCTAATTTAAATTAAATTACAAATATTGTTATAGTGAAGTACCTCAAATGAAATTGCATATTATAGGATAATTTAAAAAACTATATTGTGTTCCTTTCTTTCTTTTTTTCTTTCTTGTAACTCTTTTTTCTGGTCCGTAACAAATGGAAGAAAATGATCAACACTTGCCATCACCTAAGTTTGGTATCAATTTGGGCATTTGATAAAAGTTTCACCTTCCTTTTTTTTTTATTTGTAACATTATTAGGGTGACGTGCATTTCCATCAAGAACAACCCAATTTGCTTGCCATAGCGTTCTTCTGAAGATTATTTTTTGTTTTTTGCATCAACATAGATCTCAATCTCTTCTTTCTGTGTCAATGTGTGTGGTTTCAGCGTACAAGTAATACTTTTTCTGCTTTTCCATTTTCTTTTCTTTTGTTCGAAGATCCAGCTTGTTAATCAATTGTCTCCCTTGTTGCTACAAATGCTTTATTGATCTTTCATTTTCTCAATGTTGTTTGAAATGGCCTGATTTTGTGCCCTTTTGTTTTCAGAACAGGTTGAATATAACAAAAACAATCCGCAAGTTTTCTATAGATAAAGATTTAAGACCCACAGGTTCTGAATTTCAGTCGGTACCAGCTCATCATTTCATAAAGCATGGAGAGGAAGTTGATGAAGGATCTGTTGACAGTTCCATAACGCTTACTGCTGCTAATTTTGATAGTTACACACATCAGTAAGTGACCAAATCCTAATTACAAATAATCACTGTTGCATTTTATGTTCTAACTTGAAGATTTTTCTTGTATGTGACTATGGCAGTGATACCTTCTTTGACTTGTATTAAATTTATCTTTACCAGGTATCCGATTTTAGCTGTCAATTTTTATGCTCCTTGGTGCTACTGGAGTAAACGCCTGGTATTCCTGTTATTACTGCTTATCTCTTTCTTCGCTTGATTCATTTATTTTTTTGTGAAACGGTCCTGACTACTATTTAGTGGATTGGATCCATGTTCTTTACTGTGCATGTGTTATAGATGCTACATCTAATATTCTACATTGATTCGTGTATGTGTGTCTCCGTTATTTGATTAGCTCAGTTACTCTGTGTGGATTCTGTAATTTCTCTTTTTGTTATCGATTGTGTATGAGTTTCCCATTATTTGAGTATCTATTCAATTAAACTTTTTATCGATGCTCTACATTTTTAATAAATGATACAGCGATCATGAGTTGTGTTTTTTTTTTCCTTCTCAGCTTCTCTCTCTTGTCTCACTATTTTCTTTTCTTCCAGAAACCATCATGGGAGAATGCAGCCAAAATGATAAAAGAAAGGTTTGACTTCTTTTTTTTTCCTTCTCTTAATTCATTTTATCTGAAAAAACAAACTGTAAACTACACCTTGTAGCCTGTTTCTGAAAAAAAATATATTATCCTAGATATCTTCTTATGCATGGTTGCATTTTATAGATATGATCCAGAATTGGATGGGCGTATTCTTTTGGGGAAGGTTGATTGCACCAGAGAAGTCGAACTGTGTAAGAGGTATTGCCTAGATTAATGTCTTCTGACCGTTCCTCTCAATTCTGTTGGTATTGGAAAACTTTGTTTTCTCACCTCTTATGAGATAGATATGGTGCATGTTTTTCATAGCTTCACCATAGATTTAAGTTTATCTATTCTTTTTTTCCTGTTTCACATTCCCTTTCTGATTTATCACTTTCTTCTACTATCATCATCACTGTTGTTGACATATATTCCTTTATGAATGTCCAGGAATCATATACAAGCGTATCCATCTATTCGCATCTTCCGTAAAGGAAGTGATATTAGGTAAACAACATTTATTCACATTTAGTATTCTTTTCAGATGATGTATGCCTCCCTTTTATTGCTTCATTTTTTTTTCAATAGATATCTATGTTGCATTTTACTGTTAATAGTGAAGACAATTTCTCCACTGTAAAAATCTCTTAACTGTTCTGTACTTCTGTTTCATATGGTAGCTATTTTAGTTTCTTCATAATGTTTTTACATATTTTATTTCTAGAGAGATGCTCAGAGGTTGCTGCCATTATGTATATTGTTGGATGGCTAGTTTTGATTTTTATCACTTGTGTCATTTGCTTGTGTTGCATATTCACTGGCATTTTTTGGACAATGCTTGTTGTGTAAAATGTTGGCCATAAATAATGTATAAGGTCGGCTCCCCCTCTTTCTATCTCTTCCAGAGATACATCTGTCTGTAATATCTGACATTCTAATAGAGGATTCTGATTTCTGTGCATCATATCTATATCTCTTTTCCTGTTATTTGAAACCATCAGTTTACATGTTTCTGGGCTTGAGAATTCTAGTCTGGATCCTTTGTCAACTGATTTGGGTTCTTACAACTACACTATAAGGCTGATTGGTTTTGTGATGTATGTTATTCAACATTGTTTCTGTAACTTTGACCGTCCATCTTTTGAAATTTGAGTTATTGCTGTATTGTACATATAATCCAGTCTTTGTATTCTGTGTTGTGTCATGTCAATATAGAGGAGTTTGGAATCCCTTTGTTCTGCTACTTTTGAGCTTATATACTCCTTTGTGAAGTTACTCTTTCTGTTTCTCTCTTATGTGCGTGATTCTCAATATTCAACCCTTTATCTTGTTACAGAGATGACCATGGGCACCATGAACATGAATCTTATTATGGAGATCGAGATACAGAGAGTCTGGTCAAGGTAAAAAATGTTTAAATTTGAAATTTTGTCTTGTATGTTACCGCATTTCGGCTCCTATTCACAGTGCAGCTGGACTTACTGAATTAAGATTTTGTTCCTCACAGACGATGGAAGGGTTGGTTGCACCTATTCCAGTGGAGGGGTCTCAGAAACTAGCTTTGGAGGACAAACATAACAATACAGCAGGGGCTGCCAAAAGACCTGCTCCATTGACAGGAGGATGCAGAATTGAAGGTTATGTGCGTGTAAAGAAGGTAAATGCTCTATAAGCAGGTTATGCACATGGTATTTCAGAAAAAACTGAAACGAAAGAGTAAAAAGAATTGCGTATGTCGGACATAAAATAACTTTGACCTGCTCTTGAATCTATAAGAGAGTGATTTGCTGAGTTGTTTTATCATAGGCTTTTAAAGAATTTAATTCGAGTTATCTTGTACTCTGCAGGTCCCTGGTAACCTTGTCATCTCTGCACGTTCAGTAGCCCATTCCTTTGATACTACTCAGATGAACATGTCACATGTCATATCCCATCTTTCGTTTGGCCGTAAGATTTCACCTCACGTGTTAAGTGATGTTAAGCGAATGATACCTTATCTCGGCGGAAGCCATGACAGGCTGAATGGACGGTCATTCATTAATCACCATGAATTAGGCGCTAATGTTACTGTAAGTCTGTACCTTCATTTGATCCTTGTTATACATACTCTTTCGTCTCTCAAATGCTATTGCAGCAGCGTTACAGTTTACATTTTTTTTTCCTGATGTAATGAATAGATAAACTGCACCCACATGTGCTCAAGAGGGCCTAGATTTCTAGAATGTGCTAAGCCTACAGCAGGACAGGATTTTAGTATTTTTCATATTGTAGCTAAACTTGTAGGATTATTGGTGCAAGGATATTAATTGGTCCACAACATAGGATATTTCATTCTAGGGCTTCTTTGTGGATGGAAAGACACCTTAATGATCTCCTGTTTTCCTTAACGGAAAAGTGGAAATATATAAGCATGAGATGTGGAAGGAAGAGGGCTGTGAATTGTGATGCTAAAAAAATATCAAATGTCCTTTCATATGGTCATCTTATTGAATATTACTTTTGGATGGTGTCGATGATTACCAAAAATTAAACGAGTCCCTTCTTATTCTAGATATCATGTGCTTCAATAGTCTTACCAGTGCTAAAATGTCATTGCACATAGAGCATTATTTTAATAATGAATATAAACACCCTGTTTTCTCTGACTGTTGCGCTTACAGATAGAGCATTATCTTCAAATAGTTAAAACCGAGGTGATGATGAGAAAACATTTCGGTGAAATTTCACTACTTGAGGAGTACGAGTACACAGCCCACAGCAGCTTGTCCCATAGTGTATATATACCTGCCGCCAAATTCCATATTGAGCTTTCGCCAATGCAGGTTTGTAATAGATCATTACGTAAAGAAAGAGAAAAATGTTATTGTCCCAACCAATATCCTGATTATATTTCTATATGTTTTACTTTCCTGTTAACAGGTTGTCGTCTCAGAAAATCCCAAGTCCTTTTCCCACTTCATCACCAATGTCTGTGCTATAATCGGAGGTGTTTTCACGGTTAGTATTTCGTACTTACGGCTCTTTACCTTAAAAAATTCATAGATGCATTATTGATATATTATAACTGTTGCTTGTGGGTTTCAGGTTGCTGGGATTTTGGATTCAATTTTGCACAACACAATTAGATTGATCAAAAAAGTTGAACTAGGCAAGAATTTTTGATAGAAAAGGTGAAATTTTATTACTTTGTAAAGTTCCGTAATTTTTCCATACTCCACATTTACTTAGCGAGGATTTATCTTGTGAAAACAAATGTATTTCAGATATCCAATGAAGGATGATACAGTTTTATCGCTCATTTCAATACCCTTGGTAGGAATTTGGCATTCTAAAGAGTTTTAGTGCCTTTAATCAAAATAACTTCTTGATTTTATCGAATTGGGTTAAAATTATATCCATAATTAATTTTATTTTATTACTAATATAACAGAATGATATTGTTAATATTGGGATTTTTTTTTGAATTATTATATTATATTCGGGTTTTGGGGAGGGAGATATGACTGGTATATCATTGGGTCAATCTCATCTTATCAATCTTCGGCTTCTCGATTATGAATAGAGGTGGATTTTTTATTCAGTGGATTCTCAAGCATAGTATGAGCAAAAGAAAAGTGAAACAAGAAAAAGAAAAAGCTACTAGAATTTCTTGAATAATATAAAATCCATTTATTTTTCTTTGAATATACACTATCGTTATATGTTAATGAAGGAAAAACAATTGCACACCAAAGAGTATGGAACTCACGACTTATTCAGAAAAATCATGAACAAATCAAGAAGCCAAAAGAATAATTAAAGCACAAAAAGAAAAAAGAAAATAAAAATAAACCCAACTCCACAAGCATGTAGACAAATCATGTTTAAACTTAATTAGAATGCTAGAACGAGAGACGAAGCAGCAAATACTGCTCCAATTATGGAGCCTGCAAGGCTGATGGGGGTATAAGAAGCTGCATTTGGAGGAGACTCCGGAGCCGGAGTTGGGTTAATCTCTACAGTTCCGGATGGGGGAGAGTCTTCTCCGGCTGGGGCAGGCGATGGGGCGAGGTCGGTTTGAGTTGAGTTGCGCTGGCTTCTGTCTGCCAAGACAACCACCACCAGCTTCTCATTATTCTTGCAGTTGTCTTCGTTGCCACTGATGAAGTAGAAAGCCCCGGAGCGATTGAAAGTGAAGACGGTATGGCCATCGGTGAAGTTCGCCATTGGCGTATCTGTGGTGCTGCAGTTGGTGTAGGCCTCTCTGGTTACTTGAAGCACTGAATCTTGGCCTGATTGGTAGTTGAACACTATAGCAATATAACCATACAAAATTAACTTTCAAGTTCGATTAAAATACAGACACATTCGATTTATTATTTTTTTTTCATCGTAGAAATTTTATTAACAAAATAAATGAAAAGTTGGATTGAAAATAAATAAATATAAATATAGCAACTTACCAAGGGAGTCTCCAATCTGAAATCTCCTGCTCTCAGCCCATTGACCATAGTTGACTGTAGAGTTATCAGTGGGAGTACCCCAATTACCTTTTCCTCCAATAAGAAACTGTGTTGCACAACTCTTTTGTATAAACAACATGAGACACAAGAACCCCAATGCATGATATGCTCCTCCTCCTCCTCCTCTCTTTCTCTTCAGATATTGATCACCATCCAATCTCAACGACATCAAACTAGCCATTATCGATCGAAAAACCTTGAAGAAAAACGAGAGAAACAAATGAGAAGATGATCTAGTATGTACTGAAAATATATCAACCTGTGATGAGAGAGTAGTGTGAGAAGAATGGTGTGGATGAGGAGGGTTTTTGTAGGCAGAGAGTTGCATGAACTTTTACAAGCTGTGGCAGAGAAGCTTTTGCTGCTTTTTGTTATTCTTTCTTCTTTGGATTTCTTGGCTTCCAGTGCAAAGCATATGTTGTTGCACTTTAAGTGCTTTTGGGTTCTTTTAAATCTTTTTGTTTGTGTCTACTTGTGGCAGCGGTGAGGATTTATACTTTGCTTAAAAACCATCAAGAATATTGTTCATGACTTGTGTTTTGGGTAAGAATAGTGACAATATTTGATCAAAAAATTAACCTAATTTCATATATGGCATGGAAGACACTGTGCTTTACATAGAATCAATTCGTATATAGTACAAATAAGTACTTCCCAAAAATTTTGTATAATCAAGGTAAGATTAACCTCGATACCGATCAATGTGGTTTTGTGGTAAATAAGCTCATTCAACCTAACAATGTCCAATGTTCGTTATGTCACGCTGCAGGTGGTATAACAAGAAAGAAGAAAGATTGACCTCAATTGTGTATACTAGATCGTATCTAAATTATTACATCGAGTGTTTGAATATTTATATTATTATTAATTGTTAACAGCGGTGCTAGTGATAGCCCAAAATCCTCATAGGTCAAAAACGGGAATAAGGATAGGGACGGGTGAATTTCACTCGAAATCTATACGGGGTTACCCTTGAAGGAAATAATGGTTTTGATTATAAAATAAATTTTAGCGGAATAGGGTTTCAAAATTTTTTCCTTTATAAAACATATTTTCGGGATTGGATTTTGTAAATATACCTATTTATATATAAAAAAAAACTTGAAATATACCTAATTGATTTCTTAAAGCTTAGCCTTCCGAAATATAACCCGCGGTCTAATAACTTGTGTGTGGTTTGACAACCCCTTGCCTTCTCCTTGTGTTCGACAGGCTCTTGCAAGAGAAACAAATTTTGTTTTTCTTTTTGCTTTGGCCGCACCTCTCTATTTATATCAATATCAGGATCCTAGGGTTCAGTCGTCCAAGTCAAAATATGATTCCAAATCCTATTTTAATTTGGTAACCACTAGGACTTAAACCTATGACCTTTAGGATTTAAAATAATTTTTTATTATTATCTTAAATCCTTTTGTGTTAGTGATTGTTCGAATATGTAACCTCCTATTAAAAATTAAATAATTAATAATTCTTGATAATTCAATTATTAATATACTAATCAAATAATCATATTATTTACTTTGTTCCCTTAATTTATTCATATCAAATAATCAAATACTCATATATATAGGCTATGGATCGAAGATTTTGATGGAATTCTGTTGACATGCAAGAAATTCAACATAGCAGAAGGATCTCAAAGCTAGAATGGTAAATGGTAATTCCCACCTCGGTGAAATAGTGTTATGTGCCTAATTGGATAACGTAAGAAAATAAAATGGTTTGCTTCGAGAGAAACCATTATCTCTAAATTGTCAGAATAAACTAACATTAATTTACGACCTAAACTCTTCTGATATTATTTCATTATAGCAAGTTATAATTTTATACGGTCAATTGAAAAGATAACTGACAAGTGATTAGATTAAAAATGATATTTTATCTATTAATTCAAATCTTGAAACTTAAACACTTTTTATTTTTTAATCTCTTTTTTATTTTATTTTATTAATCTACACGTAACAATTAGGCTCCAAGAGGTGAGTACGTGGCGTTTCTATTATTTTACAAATAAAAATCAAATCATGAAATATCGTACATTATTTACAGGATGGACCTGTGTGGGGGCTAGGGTGGGCTCAAGCCCACTCTGCCCCCCTTAAAAAAAAAATTAATTACTTATCAGCGTAAAAAAATAAAATAAAAATTTCTTTCCTTTATCTTCTTTTATAATAACAATTATTTCTCCCCATTCATCAAAATTGGTTCAATCTATTTTTCAACATCAACATTATATTATGACTTTAAATATTTTATTTTGTTACTTAAAAAAAAAAAAAAAAAAATTCATTGAAATTTTAGGGTTATTGTTAAATATAGATAATGAGATTTTAGGAGTAATCCAATTTTACAAAGTAACGATACTATTAAATTAATTTTATTAAATTTCTTAGAACATTGTATTAGTATATTTCGAATGAATCAAACTAATATAAAAATATTGTATAATTTAATTTGTGTTCGCATTTGCGTTTCATATATGTTTCTCTTATAATTTAATTTAGAATATACATTTTACTAACGTATTTATTTAGAATCGTCTCACTATGTTCCCCTAACTAGGTGATATCAATGTTCAGTAAAAAAAATAAAATAAAATAAAAAAATAAAAAAATAAAAAATTCTAGCCTACCCTAATCTTCAGTCCTGATAACGTCTATGCATACATACATAGGTAAAGAGCGCTTAATCAGCCAAACAATATCTTTAATTAAAGTCGCACCATCCTATTAAAAAAGTTTGTTTGGTTTTGGGAATATATTAATTAATGAGAAAATTACAAAGAATTTTCGATATCATCCAATTACTGTACAAATTAACTTACCAACTTCCTTAATTCAAACAGAAGAATATAATGTTTTGATGTTCCAACATGCATGAATTATTATGTTTATATCAAATCAGTTTTTTTCTGGAACCCATTTCACCCATATTAGTTAGTAGGAGTGTAGGACCGGCCAGTAATCTTTTTTCTTTTTCATGATTAATGGTTGCCAACTAAACAAGTAATTAGCTGCAACAACCAAATAGATAGAATAGTATAATTGCTCGATCTTCACTTTTGTGACAATAATCATCAAATACTATTTGGTTGAAAAAGAAAGGAAGTGGAAATGGCATGTGGGGTTGATCTTCAATGTGATTTTCTTCTCTTAGTTAATTATTAGGATGATAAAAAGAAGCCGTCCAATGCGATCAATCTGACAATGTCAGTCGTCATATCATCCTTGGTTATTTAACGAAATATCAATTTAGTTCAAAGGTTTGAAGATATAGTTATTTTAGTCCTTATTGTTTCAAAAAGTATATATATAAAAAAAGTCCCTACTGTTTCGGTTTGTATCAAAAGCGTCCTTGCGGGGTGTGAGAATTGAGATAATTTCTTACCCAATATCGATCGATTCTTATTTATGTATTTTCTGCACACAGATAAATATGTAATTTAATTTATGTTTATGAACCGTCTGAGATGAGTATATGATAAAGAAATATATACGTTTCGAGTAAGCTTCAGATATTTTTAATTTAAAATTTCTAGCTATAATCTTCACTTATAAGTTACAAGCCTAAGCTATAGCTATAATACTATATATTGTTCTTGTTCTTGGTGGCTCTATTAAATCAAATTTTATATACAGGTACTTTGCTTCAAAACTATACATCAAGAATATAACTGGCTTGTGTTCTAGGTTAAAACACCGACTTGGGCGACTTCTCATATACAATAATAATAATTCTCCCTGTAAAGTTTGGACGGTCCTGGAAAAAAAAAAACCGTTTTTTGTTTAGTTTTAAATAAGTTTCGTAACTTTACAAAAGAGCGATTCTAAAATATTTTCCAGAACCATTATGACAAAAGTAAGACACTATATATATATATATATATATATAAGCTAGCTCTTATACACATGGTAGACATTGATGTACTTCAATGCATTCAATATGCTTTCTAGGGTTTCACAGAGAAGGCAAGTTTTTTCTCCTCTTTGTTTATAGTAAATTTATGAATTGGAAGAAACTATTCTTCTCATTCTTTTTTCTTTAACCATTTTAATTATCCTTAAACTCGTTATATTAATTCGTAATTCAATCTTTCATCTAATATAAATAAAACCTCTCAATCATATATAATCGTCTCTATATATGACATCTATCGGTGAAATTCGAATACTTGTACCATATTAAATACTTAATTTCGGAGATTTTGCAAGTTTTTTTTTTTTTTGTTTTTTTGTTTTTTTTTTTGTTTTCACGTTCATCTTTAAAATAAATAAGTTCACAGGTTAATTATTATTTCTCTAATTTTTTCCTTTCAAAGTTTATAATTATCATATTTTACTACAAAACTACTTGGGTTAATATTAAAAACATCCCCTCACCTTTGAACTATTAGTGGATGTATAGTTACAAATGTTTTTATTTTAGAAACCTCCCCCCCATGAACTAACACTGTTAGCATTCCGTTTATATCGACTGAGTATGACTGTTCAAAAGTCTAAAATGTCCATATTTAAGCTTCAATTGTATGAATTGACTATTATACCCTCATAAATTTACTAAATGAATTAATAAAATGATACAAAAGGTGGGAATGTTAAGTTGCAAATGAGAAGTTATTTTGTGGACAATTTTATACCTAAAAATAACAAAATAACAAATGAAACAAAAGCATTGAAAATGAACCATAATATGTATTTATTTGTCTTTTTTTTTTTTTTTTTACATATATAAATCCAATCAAATACTCATTTTCAATGTTTTTGGTTCATTTGTAATTTCGTTATTGTTAGGGATAAAATTGTCGACAAAATAACTTCTTCTTTACAAGTTAACATTCCCGCCTTTCATATCATTTTATTAACTCGTTTAGTAAATTTATACGGGTATAATGGTCAATTCATATAATTGAAACTTAAATAATTTTAACGGTCAACACAAATGGAATGCTAACGGCGTTAGTCCATATGAGAGGTTTCTAAAATAAAAACATTTGTAGCTATACATCTAATAATAATTCAAAAGTGAGGGGAGGTTTTTAATATTAACCCAAACTACTTTATATACATCTTGATTCGTATATAACACCTACAAATTGTGAAGTGTGGGATTATATTATAGGTCATGCTTACAGATCTTGATATCGTCATATCACTATAAACCATTACCATTAACCATTAAACCCCACCCTAATTAGATTGGTGTCGGATATTTTATTAATAAAAAAAAAAAAAAAAAAAAAACCTATTGCATATGTTCACTCATGAATCATGACATATGCCAATTTTAAGTTTTAAAACAAAACCAGATTTTAGAAAAAAAAATAAAAATAAAAATAGTAATTCTACACATCCCACTTAAAATCCCACATTTTTTGTCCCACTACATGTGGCATGTGAGGTGTCAAATTGTGAGTGGATACATGAGGTAGGTGAGATAAATCATCATTAATGTGTATCCACTCATAATTTGACACCTCATATAGCACATTTAGTGGGATGAAAAATATGAGATTTTAGATAGGATTTAACATTATTGAAATAAAAAAGAGCACCAAAAGCTAGCCCCTTGACACGTTGAATCAATGCGCCGCCGCAAGCGAGTGGACGAAACACCTTTTTCAGGTTTTAAGCTTTTGTTTTGACAAATCCCAAGAAAGTCTCCTCACATACTTCCCGCGAAAATGGCGAGTAAAAA
Organism: Acer campestre; assembly: GCA_954870605.1. Classification (NCBI taxonomy): domain Eukaryota; kingdom Viridiplantae; phylum Streptophyta; class Magnoliopsida; order Sapindales; family Sapindaceae; genus Acer; species Acer campestre. The sequence goes on along the minus strand of OX940801.1, from coordinate 45,897,814 downwards.
CCAAGTCCTACGATCACGCGCTATTCTCGCACTCTCTCCTCTTCATCATCCCATACCAATTACACTAAAAAAAAAATTAATTAATCCCACTAAATATAGTAAAATAAAAGCCAAAATTGAATTAAAAAAATAAAAAAATAATATTTTTATACAATTCAGACAATCCGTACAAACATTTATCTTTTAACTAATTATTTGTACTTACAAAATAAATTGGTACCATAATTTTTTTTTTTTTTACTAAAAACATAACTAATTATGTAGAATGCTATAAAGTAAAATAATTTATAAAATTATATTTAAATGGTAATAATTATTATAGTAAGAAATTAAATGAAAGTTGATATTGAAGGGAAAAAAAAAAAAAATTCAGGAAAGTGAAATATAAATAAATAAATAAAAATTAAAAAAAAAATAAGACAAGTAGACAATTATTTACAGATAGAGAGAGAAAGAAAAGACAACAAGGAACGTTAAAAGTTAAAACAAACAAACGCATTGACCGGTCCGTGGTCGTGTCATGCTTTGACTAGGAGACAGAGTCTTACACATCCGGTTCATGACCAAAAAAACACCATTAACAACACACAACTACTCTTTATAATACAGATAGAAAATATAAATTTTTTTTTTTTTGATTTTATTATTATTTTTTGATCTATTTGTTTCTTCTTTTATTAGCTGTGAATAATTCTTAGTCATCGCCAGCACCTCATCTGGGCCTCAACCCACCCCACCATCACCTTCTTGAAATTTTCTTCTCTTAAAAGGGTATCTAAAAATATCATTTGATTGATATTTTGTGTGGAGGGGTGTCTGATTTTCTGGGTGCTGGTTTTTCTTGAGATTTTGGAGAGCAAAGTTTTGTTTTTTATTTTTTGGGTTTTTTTTTTTTTTCATTGTAACATAAATGTGGGGAGCGCTTGCAGAGCCTGCTGATGGTTACTACGAGGTCAGGCCTGAGTGCACTGATGTGCCCAAAACCAAATTCAAAATCAAGGTTTGTGCTTTTGTTTGATTGCTTCTTTGTTTTTATTTGATTTTGTTTTGTAGATTATTGGAAATTAGGTGTTGGATTTTATTGTTTTGGATTGATTTATGAATTTTGAGCTAATTGGGTTGTTAGGATTATTGAAATGTGATTGATAATTTTGTGTGATTGTGTTGATTTGGATTATATTTTATAACAAAATGTGTGCTTGGTTTAAGGACCTGTACATTTTGATTGGTTTGGAAGATGAATAATTTGAACACAGGATTGGGTTTAATTCGATTGTGGATTTATGAATTTAGTTGTTTTGAAAGGTTTTGAATGAAAATTAAAGATTTTTAATTCGTGTATTCGTAAACATAGTGCATTTCTGATAAGTTCATATCTCAAGCAAGATCATATTTGATAGAACAATTATGAAGCTGGACATTCAAAATGGAAAATTTTGTGGGGGGCAGCAATGTGTTGTTAATTATTGGAGAATTATTTGCTCTTTCTGATATAGTGTTTATTAATTCAGTTTTTTGATCGGATAATGTAAATGTGGTACATCGCGTTGAAATTAATGAAGCTTTCTGTTTTTATGTGATTATGCAGCCCGGTAAAACGCTAAGTGCAAGGAAATGGCGTGCTGCATTTACTCCAGAAGGGTACTTGGATTTAAGCAAGACTCTAGGTCGAATCCAACGTGGGGTAAGTGCATGGTAGTGTTTAAAATTTAGTTAGCAACATTACATTCCGCACTAAAAGTATTTAATGTAGTTCCGTGTGATAACATGTATGTCCTTCCATATCAAGTTTGAGGGTTGGCTTGTAGAATTGTACTCCATTTTTTTCTTTTCAATACCAGATAATACACCAACTTAAATAGTTAATTTTGGTCACTAACTAGTGTTATATATGTTTTGTCTTTTCAGGGGATCCATCCATCAATTAGAGGAGAAGTTTGGGAATTTCTACTGGGTTGTTATGATCCTAAGAGCACATTCGATGAACGAGATCAGACACGGGAACGTCGGAGGTAATCCATTTTTCTTGTAGTAGTAGAGTTACAGTGTTATTAAACCTTTTGGAGCCCAATCACAAAGCACAAAAATCTTTTCCGGAACCTCTTCCTACATGAGAAAATCATTTGTCAAGTGTTGTTTCTTTAATATACACCTTCAGGTTACAATATGCTCAGTGGAAGGAAGGGTGTCGCGAAATTTTTCCCGTTATAGGCAGTGGCAAATTCATCACAGCACCTGTTATCACTGAAGATGGTCAGCCCATTCAAGATCCTATAGTACTTCAAGAAACAAATTCAGGCAAGAAATCAGCCTACCTTCTAAAGACGTTGGCTATTCATTGAAATTGGTGATATGCTGCATACTAATCCCTTGGTTCTTCAGGTATACATGGTTCCATTTCACATATGGTGAAGAAGCTTCTCAGCAATGGTGCTTTGGACAAGAAAGTTATTCAGTGGTTGCTAACGCTACATCAAATAGGTTGGCTTCAGACGCATATTTCTCTTTTATCGCGGTTAAATTCAATGCTTTGTTTCCCATTTTTAATAATTTGATTTAAATAGCATGTACATGATTTGCCATACCATTGCCATATCTTCTAACAGTTGGTAACGATATTTCTATTTTTTTTCTCAAATCGTTATGATTTGTAACCCTTTCTCGTTGGATTTTGTTTGTGCTAGGTCTTGATGTGGTTCGTACAGACAGAACATTGGTGTTTTATGAGAAGCAAGAACACTTGTCAAAGCTTTGGGATATTTTAGCTGTTTATGCATGGATTGATGAAGATGTTGGCTACTGCCAAGGTGAAAAATTTAATAATCTTCCCTTTATTTTGGATTAATCCAGTGGAATCTGTTGAACATTCGTTTACTTACATTGCTTTGCTACTCAGTTAGCGAGGGACAGTGGCATGTATCTTTGCTTCGGGTGACTGGATAAAAATAACAGTCACAGATGAGCTTAAACATGTTCTAATGGCCTTTCTTTAGCTTACATAGACTGTGTGAATCCTTCAAATGGTTTCCTTGAATCAAATATCACTTTGACTTTTCTTATATGGTTGATATTTCTTTCAACCATTGAAATACACAAATCTTAGCCTACAAAATCAAAACTTACAAATATAAATTCACTTGCGATATGCAAGGCGAGATAGATGGTTGAAAATACAATTCTAACTATCTTATCTGATATTGTCTAAGTATAATAGACTCAGTATGCCGATATAACTATAGACCATTTGGTTTGGTGATATACAAAGCTGGTGGTATGTTACTCGGTAGTTGAGTGTAACAATGAATTTTTATTTTATTAATTTTTTTTTCTGTCATTTGCAATAAAGTATCAATTCAGCAGTCTGAACTTTGTGATAATGCTGACCAGGAATGAGTGATCTTTGTTCCCCCATGATAATGCTTCTCGATGATGAAGCTGATGCATTTTGGTGTTTTGAACGTTTGATGCGCAGATTGGTACATATTAATCGACGTTTTTGTCTTTCCCTCTTATATTCATTACATGGCATGAAGTTTCATTTTTGTATGGTATACTAGGTTACATTTTTATTGTTGGACTCAAAGCTCCTAACTGATGGAATGCTTTCTTAATAATATTGTATTCTTCAGCAACATTTCTACCATAGCTTTTGTTTTATCCTTCTTGGTTTTTCAAATCATTTCCAGAGTCTTATGATATCTATTCTTATTTCAAATATCAAAGCGAGGAAATTTCAGATGCACTGAGAGCTCTGTTGGGGTGGAGGCACAGCTGGGTAATTTGGCTGCAGTTACTCAAGTTATCGATCCGAAGCTTCATCAGCATTTAGGTAACATCTTGATTTTATGTTAATGCATTACTGTTTAGGTAAAAAGCTCTCTGTTAAATATTAATCTCATAAATCTTTCACCTCATAGTTTACACCAGTTTTCTTTGTAATTCACAAGCCTGTGCTTGTTTTTGAAAATTAAGATGCTGATAATGAATATAAAATTAGAGAGGAAGAGATTTTTTGACCACCAAGTTCTATTGTAATATGTATTATATTTATCAATATAATGTTTAATAGTTTGTTTTATGATGATGGAGCACAGAGACACTAGGTGGAGGTGATTATCTATTTGCTGTCAGAATGCTTATGGTCTTGTTCCGGAGAGAATTCTCGTTTTGTGACTCGTTGTATCTCTGGGAGGTATGGCTTGACTTCTCTGGTTATTTTTTCTCTTTTTGTAGTTTTTCCTTTGGTGATTGACTGATTGGAGAAAGAATCTTCCATTGCTTTATTGATTTCCCAATACTGTTCTTTCAAAAGTATTGTAAATCCAATTTCTTCATAAAAGCATATATGACTTTTGTTAAAAATCCTTAAAGGAGGACTTTGTTCATGATATGTGACTTTTGTGCATTGCCTATCTGCTGGTCAATTTAAAGTGTCCAATGCTCATGTCCACTCAGTCCTGCTTCTCATTTCCAAATGTACATTTAAATGCGATTCAGAAGAATTTCTGCCGTAATATGGAAAATTGGAGATTGTCAGCCTATTTCCCATATATTTAAATGTACCGTTTGCACGTAAAACATAGTCATAAGTTGGATAAATCTCGAGTTCGTATAGGATCTTCCCAGCTAGTTCACTGGATGATTGTTAGCATACTTGAAGATGAAGTAGGCTTCTATTTCTTTTATTTTTCATACTGGTAGTTTGTATCTGAGACCTACCGATCAGAATCAGACCACGATTTCCTAACCTCATGCACATTCCAGGACTTGAATCCAGGACCTGTTGCAATTCCTACTCAACAATTAAAACCAAAGGCCTTTTTCGAGATGGCACTAGACTTAATTGTATGCAAGATACCCTTGCGACACTGAAAGTGGGTTTCAAGGAGTGTCTGTGGCCGAGATGATATAGGAGGGCTTGGTAAAAGAGTGCCCGCATACTTAAGTAGTGTTTTATGATTTGCTTATATTCTTTGATCTAAGACTCTAGACAAGTAGTGTTTTATGATTTTCTTCCTGTTTGTTTGCTCGGAAAATTAACTAAAATGCATTAAGTTGTGTTGTGAATCTGTACTGCTATTTCCTTGGATGCTTAAGATGAATTTTGTTTCTCATAATTGCTGTTTTTTGTGGTTGTTTAAACTGTTAACAGATGATGTGGGCCCTCGAATATGATCCTGACTTGTTCCATATGTATGAAGAGCCTGAATCAGCAGATGAGAAAGCGGAGGGATCTAAAGGAAAAGCAAAATCATTTCGACAGTGTGGAAAGTTTGAGAGAGAGAATATGAGGAATGGAAAATCTTCAGAGGCACCTCTCCCCATTTCCGTTTTCCTTGTTGCCAGCGTTTTGAAAGATAAGAGCTCAAAGCTACTGCAAGAAGCTCGTGGACTGGATGATGTTGTTAAGGTTGGCTTGATTATTTTTTCGACTTTCGATTTTTAGAAACATGCAATTTTCCAGTATATCAGTTAATAAGTAGATAACATCGATAACTATGAAGACGGAAATCATTCCCGTAGCTGCAAAATTTACCTGAAAGAATGAAAGACGAACACAGTTATTGTTGTCAGCTTGTGAAACCTCTTGCAACTTTATTTTGCTATAAGCCTTTAACCCCCGTCTTCATTTACATTTTTATTGAATTTCGTTTCCTTTATACCTTTTCAGATATTGAACGATATTACTGGAAATTTAGATGCCAAAAAAGCGTGCACCGGGGCTATGAAACTTCACAAGAAATACTTAAAAAAGGTATGTTGTTTCCTTAAATACTCTCTAAATCTTGATGTTGCTTTCAAAATCAACCAGGAAGTAAAAACAAATATGCATTACATTGCAACATAGCATAATAGGCAATAGTTTGAGCCCTCGAATTTTTAAATCCACAGGAAAAAGAAGCAAGAAAGTGAAGCATCATCAAACTGCTAGACGGAAAACGTGTGTTATTTATGTCTTTCCCCCCCTGCCCGTAGAAGTTCCTTCCGTTCCAAGCTTATGTTTTCGTATTTTTACTGCAGGCTAAGCAGACGTAGCATCTGATGAAGCTCGTAAATTTTTTTTCCACAATCAAGAAATAATAGGAATCTTAACATGATTTGGCTCAATGAAAATATTATACTTCCATTATAAAAAATAAAAAAAAATAAAAAAATCTTGGCTTAGAGATTGCAGGATTGAAAGGTTATACTGAGCAACAAATGCTCTACTGTACAAGCAAAATTTGATGTAATTTAAAATCAATCTTCCCCAGTAAACTGTATCTGCATAGTTTCTAAAGCCATAATAAGAATCCATATTTTAATTACAATTTTTTTTTTGTGGTTTGTAATCATTTGTAAAAAAAAAAAAATAATAAATAAAAAAATAAATAAATAACACAAAAATCATTTTTGTTTATACAGAACTTGTCCACATAATAAATATTTATATACTTTATTAATTTAAGAATTGTAGTTTTTTTGTTAAGTTGAAAAAACTTTCCTGTTATTGTTGACATGGATTTCTTTTTATTTCTCCTGTAAACTTTACCTATTTAGAGATAATTTTATTTAATTGAATAACAAAAATGACACTTAGATAGATAGATATAAATGCATGGATATTATAATACTTCATTTCAAGATTGAAAAACATATAACTTCATAGCTACAACCAAAACAAACTAAAAACATTTTTGTAAAACATTGCGGAAATTGTTTCCAACACGATACAAAAACTGATAATATAAATACCTCCACCTTCTATTGACAAGTAAAGGGCCTATTACGCTCCAAAAGCCTACCACAAATCCTAGCGCCATGCTTACATAGAACCAATCAACTTCAGCTTCATTACCAGCACTTCTATTACTTCCAAAATCAGGTACTTGAACAGTACAATTATTGGGAAGGGGAGATCCACATAGTTCATTGCCGGCAAAACAAGATGCATCGAAACTCTGAAGTTGAGTGCTTGAAGGAATTCTCCCCACCAAGTTGTTGGAGGACAAGTTTAAGTGATTCAAAAATGTCAAATTTGAAATACTCGGCGGGATTTCACCAGAAAGCTGATTCATAGAGAAATCAATAGATTCTAGTGATTTCATATCACCGATACTCTTGGGAATTCTTCCGGTAAAAGAATTGTATGACAAATTCAATGACTGCAATTCTCTAAGAGTTGTCACTTCCAATGGAATATCCCCTGAGAAATTGTTGTTTGAAAGGTCTACACTTCTTACCAAATTGAGAATCCTGCTATATTCAGCTTCTTTCCCTTTCATCACAAGTAATTCATTTTCAAGAAAGCTTGCGTAAGAAAGATTAGCTGAGGATGAATTCAGTTGAATGAGATATTGTATATAGTTTCTCACAGAAGATTTCATGTTCGCCATGGCACTGAAGTTACCAATACATCTTGGTATGGTTCCAGAAAGATTGTTGTAAGCAAGGTCTAAGATTTGTAGAGAGACTAGACGACAAAGTTCCATTGGTAAAACTCCATGAAATTCATTTGCACGAAGGTTGAGAATAACCATTCTCGAGAATCTTTCTCCGATCCATGTCGGGATATTTCCAGCAAACTCATTTTCACTGATATCAAGTACAACTAATTCTGTACAATTTCTAAGTGACAAAAACATTGTCCCAAAGAGGCTGTTTTTTTGAAGATGGAGAGACCGAAGGGAACTTAAAGTTGCAATTGAGGTTGGAAGGTTACCAGCAAATTTATTGTTACCTAAGTTGAGTAGTATCAAGTGTTGCCAATTCATCCAACAATCAGGTAATTTTCCAGACAAAAAATTGTCTCCAAGATTGAGAATTTGCATTCCCTTTGATTCATTCATGTTATGGCATATGAAATGGAAAATTGATCCCGATAAAAAATTATCAGAAAGATCAAGTGCATATGTGTTGAATGATATGTTTGGCAATGGACCTGATAAACTATTTGAACTCATGTCGAGTGACTCGAGTTGAGTAACTTCGGTAAAACTTGGAATCGTCCCATAGATTTGGTTGTGAGAAATGTCAAAATAAACAAATTGAGAAAGAAATTCCCCGAACCAACTTGGAAAGGTGTCTAAGATCTTTGAGTTAGATATGTCGAGATAAAACAAAACTTTCTGTGAATGAAGCCACGATGGAAATTGAGGTCCTAAATTACAAGAAGCCAATGTTAAACATTCAAGTTGAAATGGAGGATCCCAATCAGGACTGAATTTCAGAGTTAATGAGTTTCCAGATATATAAAAGTATAACAAATTTGTAAGATTTTCAAAGTGAAACTGATCAAGAGTTCCATTGAGATTGTTATAGGAAAGATCTACAACTCTCAAAGAAGAAAGTTTTCCAAAAGACAATGGAACAGAACCAACAATGGAGTTATAGCCTAGGCGAACTTTATATAGATTCTTGAATTGCCCAAATTTACTAGTCAAATGACCAGAAATTTGAGTGAATGTCAAATCTAATGACTCAAGTCCATCAAAAACACAGCTTGAGAGAAGATCAAAAATTTCAGATATCTCTTGACTTAATTTTACACCAGCAAACAAAAGTTTCCTCAAGCTGCAAATTCCTCCCAATGTTGTCGGAATTCGCCCCTCGAGTCCAGTCCACGAGAGATCGAGTAAAAGGATAGAAGTGAGGTTTCCTAGAGCAACCGAAATTTCACCATGGAAGCTATTGTCGAAAAGTGAGAGATGCTCAAGATGGTTTAGTTTGTACAACCAGTTGGGTATTGAAGAATTGAAATGGTTGTATGATAATAAAAGATGCCTAAGAGAAGTCAAGTTTTGGAGTCCGTCAGGCAATGGACCTTGAAAACTATTGTTACTTAGATAAAGAGAGGCTAGATGGTTGAGTTCGAAAATCCAACTCGGAATCAAATGGTTATTGAATTGGTTGTTAGAGAGATCAAGGAGAGTGAGAGAAGAAAAATTTACAGTCTTTGGATGAGGAGAGTTGTAGAGTTGACAATATGAGAATCTTAACACCACTAAAGAAGAGAGTGTGTTTGTCACCAGCAACCAGTCATCAGAAGCTTTGTTGAGATTTGCAAAACTGAAATCAAGACGGTGTAACAAAGAAAGACCAGATAACCAATGCAAATTCTCAACATGTAACTTGTTCCAACCAATATCAAGACACTCTAGATTGGATAGATTTCCAAGTTGATGAGGAATTATTCCCATAAATCCAGCTCTAGAGAGATTAAGGAATCTTAAATTCCCCATAGAACCAAGAAATTTAGGAATACGAATTCCTTCGAAATCATTCCCACTTAAGTCTAAAGAAATCAAAAGTTTCAAATCAAGCAAGGAAGGATTTATGTTACCATGCAACTTTGACATCTCATAAGCATCCAGTTGAGTATAAGATGTGTATCCGTTGAAGGGGTTTCTAAGGTTGAGCTCAAGGACATGGCCTGTGAGGTTGTCACAGATGACGCCGCTCCATGCACAACAGTCTCCATCACCAATCCATGAAGCAAGCCTGTTGGAAGGATCTCTGAGACCTTGTTTGAAGCTTAAGAGTGCTTGTTTCTCGCTTTCGCTGCAGCCGCCCACGTCGTAAGAGCTTCGATTGCAAAAGCTAAAGTTGATGTTTGCTATGACAAGTAACTCAAGGAGAAGGACAAAATGAAGACTACTCATGGTTTGTTTCATTGCCATGCTGCCCCTGCAAATAAGCAGAAAACTGTAAGATCAGGAGATGTGCATGATGAGAATCATGTTATCATAGTGTTTTATTTATAGTGTCCTTTTATTATGTATTATTAATGTTAAAGTCAGCCGTTAATCAAGTTGTTAATCAATCAACTACGATTAAGGCGTCAATCAGCCATAGATTGATCTAATTAGCTACTTCCTTTTCTTTTCTAGACCTTGCATATAGATCTAGGTCAAGAGTGGCATCAGTTTGACCGCAATTACTTTATACTCATCTTCAAGTTTCACAAGAGTCCAAAATCATTGAATATGACTGGCATGAAACACAAATCATTTAATTAAGAAGGGCAACTAGAAAACTATCTCATAAGAAATCATGTGCAAGCCATGCAAATCACACTTACAATTTTCAAACACCCAGGTATAGACTTTTGACCATTTTGATCCAAGGAAATTTAATTAGTTTCATTTTATTTGGCATAGTTACCTCCTTTGATCATGATTCTTTCAATTGAATTTTGAAATTATTTTTCTGAAACAACATAGCAACTTTAATACAAATCCAAGTCAATCATGTGATCCTGACTCCTGAGAAATCCCACTTATGGAGTGGTTAGATAACTTGTGTGAATGGTTATCAGAGTTTGGTTTGGCCCTGGAGTCCCGGGTTCAAATCCCTCACATGCATCTATTTATTTTAGAGATCGATTACATTGCTAACTAATTAGGGTTCAAATAATTGATTGTATATAGCATGAAAATAAGTTCAATCAAAGCTCTTTCTTAACAATGTGATATTATTCTTCATCAAAATTTGAAGATATTCAGAATTCCTAACAATTATTGAAAAATGCAATACATAGCAGCTATCTTGTTACATTAATGATTCAACTCTCAGGAACTTGGAGAACCTGTTGCTCATAAATCTGCAAAAAAGCCTCAGATAGTGCAACCACTTGAGGAAGAACTTCTCCAACATGCAGATCATGCATCTCGTACCATAATTCATCAGACTTGCGCTGCATGAAAACCTTGTAAATCCCCTCCTCAGGTTTTCCATCATGAACAACATTGGCAATCAGATCATACTTTTTAAGCATGTAGTCCTTCAATGCCAAATTTTTTACAGGAAAGCTTACTAGGGTGGGATTCTTTTCTGTGAAGAAGTCTTTCTTCGTGAATCGCCCCACGTGGAAAATCAAGTACCGCGGTAATCTAGTGATTCGGTATCTCATCCTTGCCACAGAAGAAAGATTAAGAACAACCTCAGTCACTGTTTCGCCATCAAACTTATTCAAAAGATTAAACAAAGCAACCTGGGGTATGATGTTTTTCTCCATCACATCTTTGAAAAGAGGAGGTGGTGGCAAATCCAAACCAAGCATCAAAAATGGCATTCTACAGCTTTCTGTTGTAGTATTATCAGGATTTATAATCTCCTTCACGACCTCCAATTCGCCCTGGAAACACTCGTGGATGATGCTACTAGTAGTAGTAGTAGTATTCTTCGAAGTTCCGATTAGACCTTTATGGAGCTTGTTTAGAAGCCATGACATGAACTCCACAGGATTTGAATGTTGACATATTTGAGGCCACTTTTTACAGGTTTTCACTGCTTGAAGAAACTCATGTGGGCTCACATGTCCTTTGTAGTTTCTAGCATGCCATATCTTCCTTGTGAGTTCTCCGAATCGGTGAACAATTGGAGATTTGCAGAGCTGATAATTTTCCAGGATAAGAAAGAAATCCCTTAACCTAGTGACCCTCATCAGAGATTGAATCACGACGTTTACGAAATCAGTCTCCAGGTTGATGTTATTCAGACCCACCATTCCTGGAATGTAATTTGAACCATCCAGAGCCCTAGACCAGAGATTGTTTTTGTCAATTTGTTGTATTTCTTCTTTGTTAAACCTTGGATTTAACACATTCCTGATATCATACAAAGACGGATCTTCGATCTCGTACCCTTCAGGAATGCAATAGAATTTCTCTGTTTCAAGATTGATAAACACATGGTGTTCTGCTTCCAAGCTGTGAGTATAGGCCTGCGATTTCTGTCTTCTTCCCTTGAAAAATTTCCCACAAACCAAACACGCATACACATTCAAATCGGATAACGAAACGGAACAAAGCTTCCTGAAATCAAAATCCAGGACTTGTCGATTTACTGTGTCGAGATAAGGGCAGTCCCTTCTCACTTCAACATGTCGCTTTCGCTTTTGACCAACCCAGCCATGAGCATCGTCCTGGAAACCAAGGTGAGCCATGGAGATTGAAGCAATATTTTTTTGATTCTCTTCAAACCCTATTATTTGGTATTGAAATTATAAGAGAAGTGAACAGGTCGGTTTATATATTATATAGAAACTAATCCGAGTCAAAATCCTGAAGCAATCAGGAAATCAGAAACCGGCTTGGAGTAGGAAAACTGACCCGACTTTGTTACAAGTCCGAGAAAGACTATATATACTAATCTTGGTATAATTCTTGAAAATTCTTCACAAAGCCAAAACTGTTCATTGTATTACATAAAACGATACACTCTAATCCAAATCCAAATCCAAATCCAGTCAGGATTAGGAAAACAGAAACCTACTTGAAGTAGGAAAACTAACCTGACTTTATTAGAAGTCCGACAAAGACTATACTAAACAGGTATAATTCATGAAAAAATTTCACTACTTTTATGGTGGCAAAAGGGAATTCTTGATTTGTGATTACTGTTTACTAAAATTTGTTGGGAATTAAAAAATATGGGTAAGTAATAGACTTACCTCAAAAAAAAAAAAAAAAAAAAAAAAAAAAAAAAAAAAAAAACATGACTTTAATAGATGTCTGACAAAATTATACTAATATTGGTTTAATTCTTGCAAACTTCTTACAAACCCAAAATTATTCAATGGATTACATAAAACAACACAACTCTAAACATTATAATATACATCAACCTTATTTTAAATTACAACTCTAAACATTATAATATACATCAACCTTATTTTAAAATACAGCACGCAGTTTGTTGACAAGGTCATCCAAGAAAAGATTATATCTATACCTCCATCTTCCGTTGACAATTAAAGAACCAATCAAACTCCAGAAACCCACCACAAATCCAAAATAATGCTTACAAAGAACCAGATCACTTCATGTTCATCACCAGTTTTGTCCCCTCCGGTTTCATGGTCAGGTTCTGGAACAGCCGAAACAGAGCAATTCTTGGGCAGTGGAAGTCCACAGAGATCATTGCCAGCATAAGAGGATACATCCAAGCTTTGTAGTTGAGTGCTTGAAGGAATTTTCCCGATCAAGTTGTTATCGGATAAGTTCAAGTAACTCAAAAAGTTCAGCTCTGAAAAACTCTGTGGGATTTCGCCTGAAAGTTGATTGGCTGAGAAATCAATGGACTCTAATGATCTCATAGCACCGATGCTCTTAGGAATTCTCCCAACTAAAAAATTGTGCGATAAATTCAAGGATTGCAATGCTTTGAGATTCGTCACTTCTATAGGAATTTCTCCTGAGAAGTTATTGTCAGAAAGGTCTATAATTCTCACCAAATTAAGAGTGTTCTTGAATTCAAGTCGTGTCCCTTTCATTATGAGTGATGCATCCTCAGTAATCCCTCCAGTATATTCAACAGTATGCCATATGTTGTTGCCAATTGAATAGTCCACTGTCACCATGGCACTGAAATTACTGAAACATCTTGGTATGGTTCCTGAGAGATTGTTCGAAGCAAGGTCCAAAATATGTAAAGAATCCAGATGGCAAAGTTCCAATGGCAGAGGACCATGAAATTTATTCGAACGAAGGCTGAGAATCATCATCCATGAAAATCTTTCTCCAATCCATGTTGGAATGTTTCCTGTAAACTCGTTTTCACCGAGGGCCAGAGCTTCTAAGTTCATACAATTTCCAAGTGATGGAGGTATTGTACCGGTGAGACTGTTTTCACGAAGGTACAACGATTCAAGGACACTTAAAAGTTCCCATGGAAATTGGAATGTTACCAGTAAATTTATTGTTATCAAGATACAGAGCCGTCAATGATTCCCAACTTATCCAACAATCGGGTAATTCTCCGGATAAGAAATTGTTTCTAAGGTTGAGAATCTTCAAACCCTTAGATGTCGAGATAAAACAAAACTTTCTATGAACGAAGCCACGATGGAAATTGAGGTCCTAAATTACAAGAAGCCAACACTAAACATTCAAGTTGAAATGGAGGATCCCAATCAGGATTGAATTTCAGAGTTAATGAGTTTCCAGATATATAAAACTAAACAAATTTGTAAGATTTTCAAAGTGAAACTGATCAAGAGTTCCATTGAGATTGTTATAGGAAAGATCTACAAATCTCAAAGTAGAAAGTTTTCCAAAAGACAATGGAACAGGGCCAACAATGGAGTTATGGCCTAGGTGAACATCATATAGATTCTTGAATTGCCCAAATTTACTAGTCAAAAGACCAGAAATTTGAGTGAATCTCAAATCTAATGACTCAAGTCCATCAAAAACACAGCTTGAGAGAAGATCAAAAATTTCAGATATATCTTGACTTAATTTTACACCAGCTAACCAAAGTTCCCTCAAGCTGCAAATTCCCAATACTGTTGTTTCAAAAGTATTGTAAATCCAATTTCTTCATAAAAGCATATATGACTTTTGTTAAGAATCCTTAAAGGAGGACTTTGTTCATGATATGTGACTTTTGTGCATTGCCTATCTGCTGGTCAATTTAACGTGTCAAATGCTCATGTCCACTCGGTCCTGCTTCTCATTTCCAAATGAACATTTAAATGCGATTCAGAAGAATTTCTGCCGTAATATGGAAAATTAGAGATTGTCAGCCTATTTCCCATATATTTAATTGTACTGTTTGCACGTAAAACATAGTCATAAGTTGGATAAATCTCGAGTTCGTATAGGATCTTCCCAGCTAGTTCACTGGATGATCGTTAGCATACTTGGAAGATGAAGTAGGCTTCTATTTCTTAATTGTATGCAAGATACCCTTGCGACACTGAAAGTGGTTTCAAGGAGTGTCTGTGGCCGAGATGATATAGGAGGGCTTGGTAAAAGAGTTCCCACATACTTAAATAGTGTTTTATGCTTTGCTTATATTCTTTGGTCTAAGACTCAAATATGCATAGAAGATAATTCTTCCATGTGTGTACCTGTTTGTTTGCTCGGAAAATTAACTAAAATGCATTAATTAAGTTGTGTTATGAATCTATACTGTTATTTCCTTGGATGCTTAAGATGAATTTTGTTTCTCATAATTGCTGTTTTTCGTGGTTGTTTAAACTTTTAACGGATGACTTGTTCCATATGTATGAAGAGCCTGAATCAGCAGATGAGAAAGCAGAGGGATCTAAAGGAAAAGCAAAATCGTTTCGACAGTGTGGAAAGTTTGAGAGAGAGAATATGAGGAATGGAAAATCTTCAGAGGCACCTCTCCCCATTTCCGATTTCCTTGTTGCCAGCGTTTTGAAAGATAAGAGCTCAAAGCTACTGCAAGAAGCTCGTGGACTGGATGATGTTGTTAAGGTTGGCTTGATTATTTTTTTCGACTTTCGATTTTTAGAAACATGCAATTTTCCAGTATATCAGTTAATAAGTAGATAACATCGATAACTATGAAGACAAAAATCTTTCCTGTAGCTGCAAAATTTGCCTGAAAGAAAGAAAGACAACACAGTTATCGTTGGCTGTGTACCGATTAACCTTTTATTTGCATTTAGCATTGTCAGCTTGTGAAACCTCTTGCAACTTTATTTTGCTATAAGCCTTTAACCTCTGTCCTCATTTACATTTTTAATTGAATTTCGTTTCCTTTATACCTTTTCAGATATTGAATGATATTACTGGAAATTTAGATGCCAAAAAAGCGTGCACCGGGGCTATGAAACTTCACAAGAAATACTTAAAAAAGGTAGGTTGTTTCCTTCAATACTCTCTAAATCTTGATGTTGCTTTCCAAAACAACCAGGAAGTAAAAACAAATAAGCATTACATTTCAACATAGCATAATAGGCAATAGTTTGAGCCCTCTAATTTTTAAATCCACAGGAAAAAGAAGCAAGAAAGTGAAGCATCATCAAACTGCTAGACGGAAAACGTGTGTTATTTATGCCTTCCCCCCCTGCCCGTAGAAGTTCCTTCCGTCCCAAGCTTATGTTTTCATATTTTTACTGCAGGCCAAGCAAACGTAAGCAGACGTAGCATACGGCGAAGCTCGTAAATTTTTTTCCACAATCATGAAATAATAGGAATCTTAATATGATTTGGCACAATGAAAATATTATACTTCCATTAAAAAAAATAAAATAAAAAATCTTGGCTTAGAGATTGCAGGATTGAAAGGTTATACTGAGCAACAAATGCTCTACTGTACAAGCAAAATTTGATGTAATTTAAAATCAATCTTCCCCAGTAAACTGTATATGCATAGTTTCTAAAGCCATAATAAGAATCCATATTTTAATTACAATTTGTTTTGTGGTTTGTAATCATTTGTAAAAAAAAAAACAAAAAAAAAAACATTTTGCTTATACAGAAGTAACATTTTGCTTATATAAATATTTATATACTTTATTAATTTAAGAATTGTAGTTTCTTTGTTAAGTTAAAAAAACTTTCCTCTTGTTGTTGACATGATTTTTTTTTTATTCTTATTACTAGAAAGCTGATTCACAGAGAAAACAATAGATTATAGTGATTTCATATCACCGAAACTCTCAGAAATTCTTCCGGTATTGTATGACAAATTCAATGACTGCAATTCTCTTAGAGTTGTCACTTCCAATGGAATATCCCCTAAGAAATTGTTGTTTGAAAAGTCTACACTTCTTACCAAATCGAGAATCCTGCTATATTCATCTTCTTGCCCTTTCATCACAAGTAATTCATTTTCAAGAAAGCTTGCATAAGTAAGAAAAGCTGAGGATGAATTCAGTCGAATGAGATATTGTATATAGTTTCCCACAGAAGCTTTCATTGTTGAGAAAACTACCTGATGTATATCTTGTATTTAGAAGAGTTTATCTTGTATTAGAATTCTACTTATTGTATTCCTAGATGGTAGCTGATAATATTGTTAGTGATTGTTTATAGGAGTAAGAGACGTGTAGAACTACCTCTCCTCTGTTTTGTATATATACAATGTTCGACATCAATGAAAAGTAATTCAGCATAATTATATCTTTTTCATGGTATCAGAGCACAGGTTATAAAAAATCCTGACTCAATTATCACTGCACTCTTTCTCTCGTGTGGTTTCTTCTCAAATTTTTTTCTCTTTGCTACAATGGCCAACGATCAAACACCTGGTGACAAATCTCCTTCCGCATCTGGCGCATCCGCCTCTGGCACGTCCAAGCCAGAAATTTCATTCTCCTCGACAGATTCATTAAAAACCGATCTCTCCAATCCTTTTTTTACTCATCATTCAGATCATCCAGGTTTAGTGTTGGTTTCCAAGCCTTTGAATGGAGACAACTATTCGGTATGGAAAAGGGCTAGACAATGGCTCTAAACTCAAAGAACAAGTTAGGTTTCGTCAATGGCAGAATTTCGGCACCTTCAGAAGAGACCAATCCCAATGGTTATGCGACTTGGTCACGTTGCAATGATATGGTTCACTCATGGATCATCAATACTCTCAGCCCAGAAATCTCAGACAGTGTAATTTACTATGCTACAGCACATGAAGTTTGGGAAGATCTTCGTGAACGATTCTCACAAAGTAATGCACCACGCATCTTTGAAATTCAACGAGATATCGCCTATCATAAACAGGACTAGCTCTCAGTTTCCACCTATTACACAAAGCTGAAAGGCTTATGGGATGAATTGGCTTCTTACAGTGATGCAACATATGGAGCACAACATGACCAACAGAAATTGATGCAGTTTTTAATGGGTCTGAATGAATCCTATAGTGCTGTTCGTGGACAGATTCTGTTGATGAATCCTCTCCCTTCAGTCCGACAAGCATACTCAGCCGTTTCTCAGGAAGAAAAACAACGGCTTCTCAGCACCCACACCATGCCGGATCAAGGTGGAAGTGCTGCAATGGCTGTCAGAACCGGTGGTAAACCACATCAATATGCTGCAGCAGCCCGTCCTTCTAATGTTCCACAGGAGAATCGAAGGTATGATCATGACAAGCGACGAACAGGTTCTTTTCGAGGACGACCACAGTGCACCCATTGTGGAGATATGGGACACTTCATCGAAAAATGCTATCAATTGCATGGATACCCACAAGGCCATCCAAAGGCGAGACAAAACTCAAATTCATATCGTTTCAAGAATAATCCTGCAGCAAATAATGTTTCTGAAGGGTACATTAAAGAAGATGAAAAACCACCGGTAATGGCTGCACTTTCAGAGGCACAATTGCAGCAACTTTTGTCTCTTTTAAACGACAAAAATGTGGCTACTAACCCACAAGCTCATACCGCCATATCAAAACCAGGTTTGTCTAAGGTTGATACTTGTAATTGGATAATTGACAGCGGAGCGACGGACCACATCTCTTCATCTCCTAAACTGTTCTTACATAAGAATAAAAAATGTTCATTATCTCCAGTGCTTTTACCTAGCGGAGAAACGGAAAATATTGCTGCGAAAGGATCATTACCTCTGAATTCCATTTATTACTTGCGTGATGTGTTATGTGTGCCTACATTCAAAGTTGGTTTATTATCGGTTAGCCGTCTGACAAGAAATTTGAACTGTTCAGTGACTTTCTTTCCATATTGGTGTGTTTTGCAGGATCTGGTTACGAGGAGGACGATTGGTTTGGGTAAGTAGCGTGATGGACTGTATTACTTGGTGGCATTGGCAACACAAAAATCCGTACACAGCCCACCTTCACCGGCCTGCAATCTCACTACACCATCCACCCACCTTTGACATAACCGATTAGGGCATTTATCTTCTTCTCGTTTAGGTTTCATCGCTAAATTTTTTTTGCATATTTCAATTCAAAATAATAATGATTGTCCTATTTGTCCAATGGCAAAACAAGTCGTTTGCCTTTTAGTTCTAGTTCAATTTCCTCTGTACGACCTTTTGATATTATTCATTGTGATATTTGGGGACGTTATAAGCATCCTTCACTTTCTGGTGCCCATTATTTTCTTACCATTGTGGATGATTATACTCGTTTCACTTGGATTTTTTTAATGCGACACAAAGATGAGGCACAATCAATTTTAAAACATTTTTTTAGCTATGTTTTCACTCAATTCGCATCTCACATTAAAATTTTTCGTAGTGATAATGGTGGTGAATTTCTTTCCCTCCGAACTTTTTTTAAAGAAAATGGTGTTATTTTTCAACACTCTTGCGTTTACACGCCTCAACAAAATGGGGTTGTGGAACGTAAGCATCGTCACATTTTGCAGGTGGCCCGCGCTTTGAAATTTCATGCGCATCTTCCCACCCAATTTTGGGGGGAGTGTGCTCTTACTGCGGTCCACATCATTAATCGTTTACCTACACCCGTCCTTTCTTTCAAAACTCCTTTTGAGCGTCTATACTCGAAACCACCTCTGTTTAATCATCTTCGTGTTTTTGGATGTTTAGCTTATGCTACCAATGTCCATACTACACACAAGTTTGATTCTCGTGCTATGGCTTGTATTTTTATAGGATACCCTGTTGGGCAAAAGGCTTACAAATTGTATAACTTATCAACAAAAAAAGTTTTCACAAGTAGAGATGTCGTTTTTCATGAAATTGTTTTTCCATTCGAGATGAAGAATTCTGCACCTAATCTCCCACATCAGCCCAGTTCTCATGGTCCAATTCCCCTACCATTTGCTGACCCGACCCCAGACATCACCACTCAAATAATGCCGAATTCACCAATATCCTCTGCACCAAATTCCCCTACACCTGTCCCTGTCTCCACCAGCCCACAGCCCACCAGACCTGCTCCTGTTCATGTCAACACACCTGCACCAGTTCTTGCCAACACACCTGCACCAGCTCTCGACAACACACCACCACCAGTTCACGTCACCACACCATCTTCACCCAGCCCATCGCCACTCACCAGTTCCACTAGTTGCCACGACACCTCATCATCTCTAGTTGATTTTACAGCCGATTTACCTTCTTCCTTTCCTGATCCCGAGCCACCTCGTCGCTCCAGCCGACCTCACAATCCGCCGGCGAAACTGCAAGATTATGTCTGCTCTCACGTCACGCGCACTTGCCCTTCCCAATCTGATCCCTTGCTTCCGGGTCCGAATAAAGGTACACGTTATCCCTTGACTCATTTTGTTTCTTATCATCGCTACAAGCCTGCTCTGCGTTCTTTTGTTGCTCAAATAAGTCAGGTTGCAGAGTCCCGTTCGTATTCTGAAGCTGTTGTTCATCCGGAATGGCAGGGCGCGATGCGATCAGAATTGCAGGCCCTTCAGGACAATGGTACCTGGACTCTCACATCTCTTCCAGCCGGGAAAACTCCGATAGGTTGTCGGTGGGTTTATAAGGTCAAACATCGCTCTGATGGTTCTATTGAAAGGTACAAGGCCCGATTAGTTGCTCAAGGGTTCACACAGTTGGAGGGCATTGATTATCAGGATACGTTCTCACCTACTGCTAAAATCGTCACAGTTCGTTGTCTTCTTGCCTTGGCTGCCGCTCGGGGTTGGGCGCTTCATCAATTAGATGTCAATAACGCCTTTCTTCACGGTGACCTTCATGAAGAAATCTATATGTCTCCACCACCAGGGCTTCGGAGACAGGGGGAGGACAACATGGTATGTCGACTTCACAAGTCGTTGTATGGTTTGAAGCAGGCATCTCGGCAGTGGTTTTCAAAGTTCTCAGAGGCTATTCAAGCCGCAGGTTATGTTCAATCTCGAGCCGATTACTCATTATTCACCAAAACACAAGGCAAGTCTTTCACTGCACTTTTGATATATGTTGATGATATCTTGATTACTGGAAATGATTCTGTGAGCATTACTGAAATTAAAAAATTCCTACATAGTAAGTTTAGACTCAAAGATCTTGGTGATTTAAAATTTTTCCTTGGTATTGAGGTATCTACCTCTAAAAGTGGGATTTTTATTTCTCAAAGAAAGTATGCTTTAGAAATTATTGAGGATGCAGGATTGATAGGTGCGGCACCTATTGATACTCCTATGGAGCGAGGTTTGAAATTGACTGATAATGGTGATTTACTCAAGGATCCGGGCCGTTATAGGAGACTGATTGGTAGATTGATATATCTTACTGTATCAAGGCCGGATATTACATATTCTGTACATGTGTTAAGCAGGTTCATGCATCAACCTCGTAAGCTCCATATGGAGGCAGCCCTTCGTGTTGTGCGTTACCTTAAGAACGCACCTGGCCAAGGTCTGTTCTTTTCATCAAACAGTGATCTCAAGTTACGAGCCTATTGTGATTCAGATTGGGCAGGATGTCCAATCACTAGAAGGTCAACTACGGGTTACTGTGTGTTCCTTGGTTCATCATTGGTCTCATGGAGATCAAAACGTCAGAAAACGGTGTCATTATCTTCAGCTGAAGCAGAATATCGTGCTATGACAGGTGCTTGTTGTGAATTAACCTGGTTGAGATATCTACTCAAAGATTTGGGAGTGTTACTTAAAGAACCTACAATTTTATATTGTGACAACAAAGCTGCGTTACATATTGCAGCAAACCCAGTCTTTCACGAGCGGACTAGACACATTGAAATGGATTGCCACTACATCCGAGATAAGATCCAAGATGGATCGGTTGTTACACGGTTTGTGAGTTCTACACATCAATTGGCAGACGTATTAACTAAAGCCTTGGGAAAAGAAATCTTTACGCCTATGATTCGCAAGTTGGGAGTGCAGGACATCCATTCTCCAACTTGAGGGGGAGTGTTGAGAAAACTACCTGATGTATATCTTGTATTTAGAAGAGTTTATCTTGTATTAGAATTCTACTTATTGTATTCCTAGATGGTAGCTGATAATATTGTTAGTGATTGTTTATAGGAGTAAGAGACGTGTAGAACTACCTCTCCTCTGTTTTGTATATATACAATGTTCGACATCAATGAAAAGTAATTCAGCATAATTATATCTTTTTCATTCATGTTCGCCATGGCACTTAAGTTACCTATACATCTTGGTACGGTTCCAGAAAGATTGTTGTAAGCAAGGTCTAAGATTTGTAGAGAAACTAGGCGACAAAGTTGCATTGGTAAAACTCCATGAAATTTATTTGCGCGAAGGTTGAGAATAACCATTCTCAATGTTTCTCCGATCCATGACGGGATATTTCCGGCAAACTCATTTTCACTGATATAAAGTACCACTAATTCTGTACAATTTCTAAGTGACACAAACATTGTCCCAAAGAGGCTTTTTTTTTTTTTTTTTTGAAGATGGAGAGACCTAAGGGAACTTAAAGTTGCAATTGAGGTTGGAAGGTTACCAGCAAATTTATTGTTACCTAAGTTGAGTATCATCAAGTGTTGTCAATTCATCCAACAATCAGGTATTTTTCCAGGCAAAAAATTGTCTCCAAGATTAAGAATTTGCATTCCCTTTGATTCATTCATGTTATGGCATAGGAAATGGAACATTGATCCTGATAAAAAATTATCAGAAAGATCAAGTGCGTATGTGTTGAATGATATGATAGGTAATGGACCTGATAAATTATTCGAACTCATGTCGAGTGACTCGAGTTGAGTAACTTCGGTAAAAATTGGAATCGTCCCATAGATTGGTTGTGAGAAATGTTAAAATAAACAAATTGAGAAAGAAATTCCCCGAACCAACTCGGAAAGGTTTCTAGGATCTTCGAGTTAGATATGTCTAGATAAAACAAAACTTTCTGTGAATGAAGCCACGATGGAAATTGAGGTCCTAAATTACAAGAAGCCAACCCTAAACATTCAAGTTGAAATGGAGGATCACAATCAGGACTGAATTTCTGAGTTAATGAGTTTCCAGATATATAACAGTATAACAAATTTGTAAGATTTTCAAAGTGAAACTGATCAAGAGTTCCATTGAGATTGTTACAGGAAAGATCTACCATTCTCAAGGAAGAAAGTTTTCCAAAAGACAATGGAACAGGACCAACAATGGAGTTACTGCCTAGGTAAACATCATATAGATTCTTGAATAGCCCAAATTTACTAGTCAAATGAACACAAATTTGAGTGAATCTCAAATCTAATGACTCGAAGTCCATCAAAAACACAGCTTGAGAGAAGATAAAAAAATTTCAGATATCTCTTGACTTAATTTCACACCTTTTCGATTCTGTACCTTAAATTATTTTATCATATTTTCGGTTTGTGTTTGCAGCAAAATTAAATGTGTGTATATTTTTTTTTGGAAGTTAATATGCTTGCATAGTAGATTGTATGTCTCTACATAGATTAGCATAAGATATAGATTATATATCTATAATATTGTGGCCAATTTAAAAGTGATAAACTAAATCGTGTAATCTAGGGAATAGATACAATAAGATTTAGTATAATTTAAGAGTAAGAAGCTCTTGAGACTATAACATGAATTATGATTGAACCTCGGCATAGTACTTATTTGCTTGACATACAAGATGTGGAGGCATCAAGTTAGAAGTTAAATTACTCGCATTATGTTGCGGAGTATCTTAAATAGTAGCCTCACATGTATGTTTTATAAGTACAATAGGATTTAAGTAAAGTGGTCTACCATTCAGATTTTGGCTTGAAGGGAAATTTTAGTAGTATTTTGAGTACTAAAACTTTTAGTTGGTGCGGTATCAAGTTTTGAGTACTTATAAGAAGCGCCAAAATTAGTGGCAGCCTCCAAAAAGGATATAAAACATGATACACTGACTAAACAATATGATCCTGTCTGATAGTTAGAATATATAAAATTAATTTGGCACGTATTGATCACGTCATTTTTGTAGTAGAAGATGAGCGCTTAAAGAGGCGGCTTAGGCTTCTAGCCAATTTTATATGAAAAATTTTAACTTGTACAAAACTTTTAGTTTTGAGCATATTAGTGGAAATAGATATTTCCAAAAAAAAGGGGAAAAGAATCTTGTCATAGCCACTTAATCTTAGATTGAAATATGCAAGAAGTTGAGGGATAACGAATTGAGGAAGGACAAAACTAAAATAACTTGTTACTATTGTGACAAGCTGGGTCTTTTTCGCTCATGAATGCATAGAGTCGAAAAGCGTAAAACCCAAAACTCAAGAATTTGTTAAGTTATGCTAAAGTTTATGGCTAGGTATTTTCCTTCTAAATCTCGTTCTTTGTGGATGGTGGATAAGTGAAGATATACCATCCAATAAGAAACCGTAAAGCATACTTTGAGTAAAGTTTGATTATTAGAAGCAAGATGTATATATGTTAGAACAATTTTGGAGTTAAATACCTACAAACTTGGTTTGCATGGTAGCTTAAATTTGTACTCCATGATGTTCTAATATACACTTGAGATCTAACTGGGTTTTAGTGTCCGTGTTTGTCCTCATTGATTTGGGTTATCGTTAATAATCATGATGGTTGTATGAATATTTTTTTAGCAAATATTCATATGGTATTTAATAGTTGATTAATGGTTTCATGATATTATACGTCAGTTTGGACGGTTATAATAATATTTGTTTTTCAATCATTGAAATGGTAATGATGCTGATATTTTGGCATGCTAAATTAAGTCTTGTAAGACTAGTTAGAATGAGTATATCAGTTAGAGAGGACTAATTGGACTCATTTATCTAAAAGGTCATGCAAATTATCTAGTAAGAAAAACAACTAGAAAACCATTCAGTAAGGAACTAGGTTATGAATTCCATTGCAACTAATTCATTAAAACATTTGTGATTGAATGAGTGTAAAGGCTAGACATGAAATTTTAATATCTAGTTACATTCATTGATATCTTTAGACGTCTCGGTTATATATATTTGATCTGCCATGAATCTAAAGCATTGAATTGCAATTGATTGTTTAGTTGATGATCAAATTAGATAATAAACTTTTGAGTTTAAAGAGTAATCCGAGTACGTAAATATCTTTCTGAACAGTTCAAGGAATTGTTTAGCAAGAAAGATATAGAAAGATATTTATTTATTCTTAATACTCTGCAGCAAATTAGTGTAGCGGAAAGAAGGAATAAAATACTATTGGAAATGGTTAAGTCTGTGATGGCGCAAGTAATTTTTTTTTTTTTTTTTTGTATCTTACTAGAAGATAGCTTAATTGTTTGCTGCCAATTGAATCATGTTCCACTAGATCAGACACTTCTACACCTTATGAATTATAGACAGGTAGTTAGCCTGGTCTGACTAATCTACAACCCCTGGGGTATGTAGGTTGTGTTTATTATCCATCTTAGAAATGAGAAATTAGATGCAAGAAAAGAATCGTATCTTTGTTTGATATTCTGTGCATTCCAAAGGATAAATAAACGATGGTGTACAATTAGATAGTAGTGTGACTGAATTATAATCACAAGATGTCATTATTAGAGAATGAATTTCTTAGTAGAAGCGAGTTTAATATAGATATCTGATTTTAGGAATTGGATGATCTGTGTTAATACACAAGTGGCGGTAAATTAAAACCTAACTTGATCCTCCATTCCTAGTGGGAGTGGAATTTTACATGGATCTTCCATCCCTAGTGGGAGTGGAAGTCTACACCCTAGTGGGAGTAGAAATCCACATGGTTTTTTCATCCTTAGTGGGAGTGAAACAGCTGTTGAATCAGCTACCGTGATAATTTACCAACTCATCGAAATAATCATAAATTATCCCATGACATCTTTCGGAGATTGAAAAGGAAGATTTAATGATTACTTCACTTGTCAGTGATGAGCCAAGGATTTTTTAGAATTGAGATATCACTTCTATCTACTAAGAGAATATATGAATAAAAGCAATGTAAGAGAAGATGGAGTCTATAAAAGTGATCATGTCTAGGACTTGATTCACTTACCGCCCAGTCATTAGGCCATTGTGAACGTATGGGTCTCACATATCGTACGTAAGGCGAATAGTAATATTGAGAGGTATAAGACGCAATTAGTCACAAATGAAGAAACTTATTCTTTGGAAGTAAAGGTTTCTTCTATACGCCTTATTCTAGCACTCGTCACATATATGAACCTAAAATTACATCAGATGGATGTAATGATGGTACTTCTCTAAAGAGAACTAGAGGAAGAGATTTACATGGAACATCCTGTAAATTTCATTTCAAAAGACCAAAGAGCGTATAAGTGTGCTTGCTTTATTAATGTATGGTTTGAAATGATCATTTAGAAAGTGGTATTTTTATTTCTGGTCAAGCTATAATGTCTTACAGATTATTGATGACTAAAGATAGTCATAGTAAGTACACTAAAAGGTTGAAGATAATTTTTTTTTTTTTTTTATATATATATTATCTATATATGTGGACTATATGTTTTGGCTAGAAATAATGAAGAGTTTGTAAAACCATAATGAAATGGTAATTCTCAAATTTTATTGAGATTTTATATGAGCAACGTGGCTATATATATTAGGAGTGAGAGTTGATTCTAAATGAGCAATTTCAAGCTCATAGATACTCCATTATGAAATCACAAACTCTTAGCCTCAATATGTACCATAAAACTCCATAACATCAAAGAATTGATGACAAGTTCCTCATGTTAGTACCATACAGAGTCTCATGTACATTGTGATATGTACAAAGTTTATCATTAGTTACGCCGTAAGATTGGTGAGTGGGCACCAATATAATCCTAGATTACAGCATTGAGATGTTGTCAAGAGGATTATGACATACCTTGAAAGTGCGGCTAACTACTTAGTGTACATTGTGATATGTACAAGGCCCAATAGAAATTATACTACAAGATTGGTTAATGTATACCAATATAATCCTAGATTGAGAGGATTGTGACATAACTTTAATAGTAAGGAAATTACTATTTATACTAGTATAATTACACACATAATGTAATAGAAATATGTCGTCAGGTTGAGACCAGCATTCTTACACGTGCGGTCGCCTCAGTTGCAGAGATAGCAAGCTGAGATGAGACACTATACATTAGAGAATATGTAGGATATATTCTCGCGGAGCTAATGTATATGAATTTGTCGCCTTGACTGGGTCAAGATGAGGTTCACAATAAATATACAAATATTTTAGAACCGATCATGATAGACCCCACTATCATTGATACCTGATCAAGCCAGATATGAGGTCTTAATGTGGCGTTGGAGAGTGGCGAGCTTTTAAGAACTCAGGTTAGTCACGAGAGTTGTGACTAGACTAAGATCTATACAGTGAATAATATAAAGACATATGCATTCTAATTTAGAATGAAATTTACTGTAACACGCGTTTCATACCGTGTGTGCTATAAGTGACCGATATGGAAAATGAGAGAATAAATCCTTGCTTCCTCATTGTGTAAGTTCCACTGAAGTTTTACATAAACTTCAAATGGTGTCCTCATGACCATTCACTCTATCTTAAAGTGACAGAATAATGTTAGCACCTTTAGCATGTTATTTCTATGGCTATGATAATTCAACCTATGGGGCACGTCTAAGGTAACAGTTATTCTGGAGACCGAGAGATAAAGATGGAATGGGAAGATTTAATGAATTTTTATCTGACTTATGTATTCATTGGCCGGCCAATTGTATTTGGAGATACAATTGTGATTACATGAAATGTGATAAAGTCAAGCATAGCTTTTTTGAGGGATTAAGTATGCTTTGGACTGATAAAAAATTATAAAATTAAATCTAGGATACAACAATGAACAATGTTATCTCTTGTAAATAGAGAATTTACAATTGAGATTTGAGATTTTTAGCTCCCTTTTATATACATCGATTGTTCATAGGTCACACAATGCATTTATCCGTATGAACACTTTATTGATGATAATGATGATAATACTTGTGTTTTAAAGTCTTAAAGACTTCTCTGTATGTATCACATCCTGCGCCATTTTGGGGATGGCAGATGTTGATTAATAATGTTGCACCCATGATAGGCTTATGGTAACTAGATTGTGTTGGCCCCACTTGTGCGAGTGGGAGATGTTAGTATATTTGGGTATGGGTTGGAGATCCATTATACACCCAAGTGGGCCAAGATCACAAGCAATACATGGAGAGCCCAAAATCCATGTACACTAAGCCCATGCCCAAGCCCATACATTGTTATTACTGCATGAGCAGTTACCATGCAAGAAAACTGTTTTTATCAAACAGTTTACAAATATATATAGAACGTGTATTTGGTTAAAGGAAGAGTGAAATGGGTGTGTGCAACAGGTTGTGGGTGCAAAGCAACAAGGCATGAATGTTGTGGCATGAGTGTGTTTCAGTATAGGCAACAGAGAGTGTGCTTTGTGCAAGTATTGCATGCAAAAACAGTGCATGTGTGCCTTATGTTGTGAGAACACAAGACAGACAGAGAAACACAAAGGAGAGAGATGTGGAGAGAATCTTTGGAGAATTTTCTCCCATCCAACATCAAAGTGTGAGTATATGCATTGTGATTAGAGGGGACTTTCCGATCCCGTGATCGTCCTCCGACCGGTGATACGATCCCAGGTGTTCGATCTGCTTCCGCGCTGTAGAGATTCGGATTCCGTATGGTGAACGGTAATGATCAAAATTTTGTTTTGTTTATTTGATTGTATCGAATTTACTTTCATTTAGCTAGAGGAGCCAAAATTGCACTTGCTAGCATTTTTTTTTTTTAATATTACTTTTGGGGCACATTAGGCAACCAAAGGAATTTTTAAGTCAATTGCTTGTGCCATAAATTGAGATTATATATCTACAAGGTGTTGAGTATATCTCTTGGTAATTAATAATATAATGGGATGTGGATATTTTATTGATTAAAGCTCTTTTGAGATTCCATAATTTTGTTCTATATGCAATTAGAAGTCTGTATATGCTTATATCAAGTTCATTCTAACAGAACAATCCTTGAAAATCATAGACAATTACAAGTGTTTCATTTCTGTACTTAAATTTGCTTCCTGATCTATTCATAGACTTTTTCATCCACAATGGAACAAGGGAATTTATTGATATGAGTAATATTTCGATTGGAAACCTACTTTAGTTAGGTAATTCATCACATATAGGAAGAAAAAAAAAAAAACCTGTTTGTATCAAACAAGACGACCAAATAAATTAAATTAAATCAAGCGAATGGTTGCACTGTAATCATGTTAGCCGCTGCATTATCTTTTTTCTTCTTTCCTTCTGTTCCGCATTAGGAAAAGATATGATTTTTTAAGCCAAATTGCTTATGCCATTATTACTATAGGTTCCATGTGGTTAACAGGAACCTATAGCAATGAAATGCCTTTTAAATTTAGATGCAAAGCAATGAATAATAAAATATTCAATAACTTTTTATAATCTGCTTTTGGGACCAGTAGATATTATAAAAAGCATGCTAGTGATAATGTTCCGATGCACATTTCCTATTTCTGAAATTTCTATCTACCAGTGCATTGATCTGAAAGTGAAACAAGCTGACATGAGTGTTTTTGTTGGCCTTGTTTTCCTTCAGCCCATAGCAACAATCAATATTGGCTTCTGCATTGGAAGCGCTATTAAGGTTCAAGGAAGATCTCACTTATCCTTCAAACCGTCTTGCCTCCTGGAATGATGATGGAGATTGTTGTACATGGGCAGGTGTCGTCTGCAGCAACTTCGCAGGTCATGTCCTTGAGCTCCACCTTGGAAATCCTTATATCGATTTTTTAAAGTCTTTGTTTGATCATGAACGATCCACCATTCAACTTGAAGCTGCAAATGAAGCTACTACCAGGCCAATGTTGGGTGGTAAGGTAAATCTTCTTTGCTTTATCTTAAGCATTTAAATTACTTGGATTTAGCCTAGAGTAATTTTGGAGTTGAGATTCCAAGATTTATTGGTTCTATGGGAAATTTGAGATATCTAAGTCTCTCTGGAGCTGGATTTGTGGGAATGATTCCTCACCAACTTGGAAATCTTTCTAACTTGCAATATCTTGACCTTGGTTCAAACTGGCCAACATTACACATTGAGAATTTTTCTTGGCTACCTGGTCTTTCTTTGTTGAAGTACCTTGATTTGAGTAATGTGTTGCTCAACAAATCCTCTGACTGGCTGCAGATGGTAAATACACTATCTTCTTTACAAGTACTAAAATTGTCAGAATGCAAACTCTATCACCTGCCCAAGCTGCGCTTTGTAAATATGTCATCTCTTGTCACTCTTGATCTCTCTGGAAATTCACTAAATCACATTGCTGTTTGGATTTTTAGTCTTAGCAATTTAGTCTTTCTTGATTTAAGTGGTAATAGTTTTCAAGGTCCCATTCCTAGTGAACTTCAAAACTTGTCTACTCTTAGACACCTTGATTCAGGTTACAACCATTTCAATTCTTCAATACCGCATTGGTTGTACAGATTTAGCAGTCTTGAGTACCTTTCTTTATCTAGGAATGACTTTCAAGGCACGATTTTGGATGCTCTAAGAAATTTGACCTCTGTCAAAACAATCGATCTCTCATTCAATCATAGACTTCTTCCATCATGAAATAAAGTTGTTTTCCCATTTGAAATCAAGATGGTGAATGGTGATGTTTGTGAGTTGGCAAAAAGAAGAATGAAAACAACTTCATTATAAGCATGTTAATACAGTAATCCCAAGTTCGATCCTAAAACTTTATCTCTATGATTGAAACACGGTGAAGGAGATCTTACAACTTTATTATAACTTTACAAGTAACCAAGCAACAAAGATTAAAACATTAAATTACTTTTTAACAGACTGACAGAAGGTAGATTAGATTAATTCATCATTAATATGTATTCATTTACCAATCATAAGATCGATACTGGAATTCTAGCAAATCATATCCTCTTCTACATTAGTGGTGCATGTTCAAGTCTCATCATGTTCAATTTTCAAGCGTGTGGAAAGTTTTTTAATATCAAGAGTAGTTCAATATGGGAGTAGTTTGTAAAAACTATAAAGTGTTTGATAAATGAACGAAGGTGTTTGTAGAAATGTCTGAAAGAAATGAATGAGCAAAGCTTTTGCAAATCACCATTAATGGTGAGAACCAGAGTCTCAAGCTCTGGTATTTGTATTTCGTGGTAACAGATTACAAGCTACAAGCTCAGCTTATATAGCTATCAGGAAACACACTTCTCGTGTGAGAAGCTAAACAATTTCCTAACAAACTTTTGTGGTAACGTCTAACTACCAAAACTAACTGACGTTGACATTCAACTTATTGAAATAGAGTGTCCACGTCAGCTAACTTCATTAACGGAGACATATCAGACGTTAACTTGCAATTCCTTTGTATGCTCTGTTTTAAGCTTCATTAAGCTTTGAACAATTGCCAGCTGCTTCTCTTTCAAATCTGCTTGAATCACCAGCACTGTGATCATCCTTAACATCCCCCCGCAAACTGAACTGAGGAGAGCTGATGAGGTTCAGTTTGGAACACAAAAACCGAAAACGCTCAGTAGTGAAGCCCTTGGTAAAGATGTCAGCAAGCTGGTACTGAGTAGGCACATATCGAATATCAATTTCACCAGATAACACCTTTTCCCGAATGAAATGGGTGTCAATATCTATGTGCTTGGTTCGCTGATGGAAGACAGGATTCTGAGCAAGGGAATTGGCACCAATATTGTCACACCAAAGAATCGAACCAGTCTTCACAGAGACACGCAGCTCAGTGAGCAGAGATTGAAGCCACAGAATATCGGTGGTGACCTGAGCCATGGAGCGATATTCTGCCTCCGTGCTCGATCTAGCAACCACCCGTTGCTTCCTAGAACTCCAAGAAACCAAGTTGCCACCAAGCAGAACACAGTTCCCACTTGTTGACCGTCGATCATCAATACAGCTCGCCCAATCGGCGTCTGAAAAAGCTGCAATGGACAATGTGGTGGCTGGTTTGAAGTGAAGACCAAGAGAGGGAGTGCCTTTCAGATAACGAAGCACACGTTTACAGGCTTGCCAATGGACTAAGGTAGGGGCTTTCAAAAACTGACTCAATTTGTTAACCACAAAGGAAATATCAGGCCTAGTGTTGGTGAGATATTGAAAAGCACCAATGGTGCTTCTATAGAGTGTTGGATCATCAAAGGGAACACCATTTGCTAGAGACAACTTAGTGCCAGCAGCAATGGGAGTATCACAGGCCCGAGAGTCACTCATATTGGTCTTCTTGAGAAGATCAGAAATATATTTTGCTTGGGTGAGATAGAGACCAGTGGAGTTGCGAAAAGCTTCAAAACCAAGGAAGAAGTTTACAGGTCCAAGATTTTTTAAAGCAAAGGAGCTGTGAAGAGTAGCAATCAAGTTCCGAATTGCTAAGGGATTGTTCCCTGTGATAAGAATATCATCGACGTATACAAGGAGAAATAAGGAATCCTTACCAGCAAATTTTGTAAAGAGAGAATTGTCTGAAGCAGAGTTCCTAAAACCCCAAGTAAGAAGAGCTGATCTAAGCTTATGAAACCAGCTTCTCGGAGCTTGCTTCAGACCATAAAGACTCTTATGAAGTCTGCAGACATGATGTGGTTTGTTGGAGTCAATGAAGCCTTCGGGCTGAGTCATATACACAACCTCGGACAAGTCTCCATTCAAGAATGCGTTGTTAATGTCGACTTGTTCAATTGACCAATTGTAGGACACAGCAATAGAGAATATAACTCTGATGGTAGAGGCTTTGACAACTGGACTGAAAGTGTCCATGAAGTCCAACCCCGGTGTTTGGTGGAATCCCTTTGCCACCAACCGAGCCTTGTGTTTCAAAAGACTACCATCTTGATTGTACTTTGTTCGAAACACCCATTTACACCCTACAAGGTTCATATCAGGTGTGGAAGGAACCAAAGACCAAGTATGGTTTCTATGTAAGGCAGTGAACTCCTCTTGCATAGCACTCAGCCATCTAGGATCACTCATAGCAACCTTGGCAGAAGTAGGATCTGACTCAGCTAGAAAACAGCTTGAATTGAATACCTTAGGCCTAAAGATTCCATTTCTCGACCTAGTGATCATAGGATGCGTAGATGATGAAGTTGGCAGCTGAAATGGAAGAGGAACAGCAGCTGTGTCGACAACAGAAGGAGCCAAACCTGCAGCAGAAGTATCAACCAAAGGAGCTGATCCTGCAGGAAGAGTAACATCTGATGCATCGTGACTTGAGATCAAAGGAGAAGCAACATGGTCACGGGAAGGCTGAGATGATGATGAAGAATTGATGACAGGATGTCCATTTAAAGAACCTGGTGGAGACAAGCTTGACAAAGTATGTTGCATATTAGCCATAGATAGGCTAGAATCCTCAATGTGAACCTGTGACATGTCAGAGGTAGGAAAAAGAGTTGTATATGGGAATTCTAACTCATTAAACTCCACATGTCTTGATATGTACACCCTTCCAGATGGGTGTAAACATTTATAGCCCCTGTGAACCTGACTGTAACCAACAAATATGCACTTAGTGGAGTGGAAATTGAACTTTGTCCTAGAGTAATCTCTAAGATAAGGATAGCAGCTGCATCCAAAGACTTTGAAGAAACTATAATTCGGTTTCTTTTTATACAACCTTTCAAAAGGAGAGACAAACTTAAGGGCTGCCATTGGCATGTTGTTGATAAGAAAAACAGCTGTAAGAAATGCCTCACACCAGAATTTTAATGGCATTTTGGCATGAGCTAAAAGTGTTAAACCAGTCTCCACTATATGCCTATGTTTTCTTTCCGCAACCCCATTTTGTTGGTGAGTATGTGGACAAGAACACCTAGTTTGGATGCCTTGTTTAGCTAGATAGGAGGTAAAAGCAATGAACTCTCCACCCATGTCTGAGTGCAGACTTTTAATCCTTCTACCAAATTGAAGTTCAACATTCTTTTGAAAACTAATGAACACCTCAAGAGCATCGGACTTAAGTTTTAAGGGGAACAACCAAGTGAACCGAGTAAAGGCATCAACGAATGAAATATAGTAACGAAAACCAGCAGTAGACAGCATAGGAGCAGGGCCCCATACATCAGAATATATCAACTCTAGTGGTGATGTAACTGTGATTTCCAGATTTGGAAAAGGCAACCTATGAAGTTTTCCAAGTTTACAAGATTCACAAAAATGTGGGGCATTAAATATAGTACTAAAATGTACATTATGTAGCATTTTTTGCAATATTAGAGGAGCTGGATGACCCAGCTTAGCATGCCAAACAGAGGCACTCACAACAGCTATATGAGCTGACTGTGACTTGGACTTAGACAAATTGCCAAGGCTTGTATTATTGATAGCAGAAACATAACTGGTTGCAGCTGATAACATGGTTGTTGGACCGAATTTTGAGTCATTTGTGTGACCAAACTTGGGACTGGAATGACTGGAATGACTGGAGATAGGATCTCCAACAAGCTGCAGACTGTACAGGCCATCTCTAAGGGTTCCTTGGAGCAAAACTCTCCTCGTTTGTAGATCCTTTATAAGACATTTATCATCATAAAATTCAGCTATGGCATTGTTGTCAACTGTAAACTTAGAGATGCTTAACAGATTTTTCGTAATTTGAGGGACATGCAAAATATTTCTAAGATGCAAACTCTTAACAGGATGTGTGTGAGACTTTATAAAGGAATCACCTATATGAGAGATAGGGAGTTGATGACCATTTCCGACAAGAAGTTTTTCGTTACCTCTGTAGTTAGATTTCAGTGAAATGTTGCCAAGGTCTGCTGTGATATGATTGGTGGCTCCACTGTCCACATACCAAGCAGGATCATTGACCGATTCAGGTGATGCTAGATAGGCTGAACTTTGATGAAAATGTGCTTGTGGATCTCCTGCAACAGAGTTCACACATCCCTGTGATGACCCCAACATATGCTGGCCATTGAAGTTTTGTTGTCCACCTTGATACTGATTGAAGAAAGCCTGATTCTGGTTGAGATGATTCTGATTTTGTTGCTGAGATGGAGAGCCTTGGAAGCCTTGATCGAACCTATGATAACATTTGAGAGCACTGTGCCCAGGTTTGTTGCAAACCTGACAATGCAGCCTTCCTCTTCCTCCATATCTGCTGTTATTTCGTCCTCTGCCACGATAATTACTACCACCTCTGTTATATTGAGTGCTTCCATCTCTCTGATTTCTTTTATCATATGAATTGTTGGAGGCATAATTGACAGAAGCTTGTATTCCTTCAATCTGAGAAGGAGAGTCAAGATGCTCCAACCTTTGTTCATGCATCATTAACAGGTATTGTGCATCTTCTAGAGAAATGAACCTTTGCTGAGTTGAGATTACAGCAACAATAGAGTCGAAATCATGGCCAACTCCATTGATAAGAGTCACTACAAGATCTCGCTCTTTTACATCCTCACCAGCAGCCATTAATGCATCACCAATATTTTTAATTTTGAGAACAAAGATCCTTTCTTCATAGATTGAAGCTGACTCCTAAGTTGAGCTGTTTTTGCCATGGATTGCTGAGAGTATAATCTCTCCAGGCAACTCCATGCTTCAAATGAAGTTTGACAGCCTATGACATGACCTATAATGTTCTCACTAATTGTTGAGTAAATCCAGCCCATGAGTAGCTTATCTATACGTTTCCAGCTAGTATATTCTTTGGTTACTCTTTTTTCTAAAAATTTTTCACCAGACTGACTTGTTACTTCTACATCTTCAAACATATTGCGAGGTCTATTTGTTCCGCAAAGATAATCCTCTAGATCTAAAGCTTGAATAGAA
Organism: Acer campestre; assembly: GCA_954870605.1. Classification (NCBI taxonomy): domain Eukaryota; kingdom Viridiplantae; phylum Streptophyta; class Magnoliopsida; order Sapindales; family Sapindaceae; genus Acer; species Acer campestre. The sequence continues at coordinate 45,862,344 of OX940801.1, read as the reverse complement.
GGTAATACCAGTGTTTTCCAGTAGAGGTAGTTTGATCTGTTGAGTTTGACAGGCATGTGATAGTTCAGACTCTTTGATAGTGTTGAGAACTCCATTTGTGTGCCTGTAGCTTGTATATTCTGACGTTGCTCCATGTTTTGAGACAACGGTGAAGCAGCAATACCTTGAGGACTGTTATTTGGGCTCATAAACGGAGATTGATGAAGATTAGCCATGACGTTAGTCAAAATGGCTCTGATACCATGTAAAAACTATAAAGTGTTTGATAAATGAACGAAGGTGTTTGTAGAAATGTCTGAAAGAAATGAATGAGCAAAGCTTTTGCAAATCACCATTAATGGTGAGAACCAGAGTCTCAAGCTCTGGTATTTGTATTTCGTGGTAACAGATTACAAGCTACAAGCTCAGCTTATATAGCTATCAGGAAACACACTTCTCGTGTGAGAAGCTAAACAATTTCCTAACAAACTTTTGTGGTAACGTCTAACTACCAAAACTAACTGACGTTGACATTCAACTTATTGAAATAGAGTGTCCACATCAGCTAACTTCATTAACGGAGACATATCAGACGTTAACTTGCAATTCCTTTGTATGCTCTGTTTTAAGCTTCATTAAGCTTTGAACAATTGCCAGCTGCTTCTCTTTCAAATCTGCTTGAATCACCAGCACTGTGATCATCCTTAACATAGTTATCTCCATTATCAAAGTAGATATCCTATTACACTTATATTGTTTGATTTCAACGGACACCTGACCAGACCATTGAGCACTTGGAAAAGGGCATTGGACAATAATATATCAATATATAATCAATTTGTTCTTTGTCCATTCAAAATTTATCAAAATCCAACTCAAAGTTGTGAAAACGGATGACAAATCTAAGTATTTGGATAAACAAAATTGTTGACAACAATGAAATCTTAGCTGGCTGTTGTTGCAGATTGTGGAAGGCTGGAAGCTGAGTGATTTGGTGAACGAAACGTTTGTCTGTGATTAATATTTATTTCGCATAAAACGACATAGCTTTCTTCCATTCTTAAATCTTTTTGGGTTGACATGGCCTAGTCTGTGAGTAAGATTAGTTTCAGCCTATTATAAAAGATAAATGATTTGGTCTGTCTTTTGTATAACAATCATCAGGTCGTATGCCACATATTTTTTTCATTCGGGATCTCGATTTGTATCGTGCCATCGCTGATAGATCCCGCAGCTGTTTGTCTTTTATATAAAAATTATCAGGTGTGGACCGACTTGCATATGTACAAAAATAAAATAAAAATTGTATAATTAGTTCAAATCTGAATCTCACAAGAAAAAAAAACTTACGAAATCCCGCACTTAAAAGTTGTTGGTTTTTTAATTTTTGTATATATTAATGGATTAAAGAAAAAGAATTCTTCATTTGTGAGATCATTAGATTATTGAAATTTTCACACAATTCTTTTACACGTTGAATTTTGTAAGGTTATTGGTGTAATGAGATCGTTGGAGCTAAGGATAGCAATGGACCCGATTGGGGATGGATATTGGCCGTATCAGTTTGAATTTTTTTATCATCATCTCTATTTTTATACCTATTTCTAAGTAAGTGGGGTTGATTTGGAAAATCTGTGAATTGAGTTGGTGATATCCATCTTTGTCCCATCTATCCCTATATTCGATTGAAAATGTTTAACTTTTATATTTTACTTGGTTGTCTTAGGTTTGGTAAGTGGCATCCCACCTAAAATCCCATATTTTTCATTCCAACACATGTGGTGTTTGAAATGTCAAATGGTGAGTGAATACACATGGTTGGTGAGATAAAATATTATTAATGTATATCTATTCACAATTTGACAATTCACATGTCACATATGTTGAGATGAAAAAAAGGTAGGAGTTTAAGTGGGATGTATAGCATTATTGATTTTATAAACTAATTTTTAGGTTTTTGGTGAATTTTTTATTAACATATATAATTATCGTTAACAATTACGCAATAAATTTGTTACATTTATTTGCTATTAAAATTGATAATGGAGATGGATGGTGCAGATATACATTAACTGTGTCAATGCTCATACCCGCAAGTAAAATGAATATTATAATCATATCCATTCTCACTTCCTAATAGAGCGGATCTTTAAGAAAAACCGTCTCCATAAATAATTCTGTATGAAAATTATAAGCACTTAATTACATTTGCTTTCAGTCAAAACAGGAAAAAAGAAGCCAAAAAGCACATTAACATACGAAAAGGATGAACCTTCAAATTTGGAAAGCTATTCAGATTTTAGTCAAAATAATTCTAGCAGCTTTTTTGCTGGTAATAAATGAAAGGGATAAATTCCAAAAAGGTCCATATAGTTTCAAGAAATATGACTTTTTCCGTTGTTGCAAATTGATCCAAATAGTCCCTAGCCTTTTGTGAAATATCAAACATATCCCTTAAGTGGACATCTATTACTATATTAGCCTACATCTATATACTGAGGGGAAATTTTAAAATAGTCTTTATGATTTTATAAAAATACCAAACAATTCCTTATGTTTGAAAATATATCATTTTAAAGATCCATTTAATTTTTTCTTAGTCAAATTAAACGGTCAAAGACCCACCCATAACACGTATGGACATGGGGCTCTTCGTTTCCATATAATAAGAAAATAAAGTTACCCCTCTACTATCAATTATAGCTTTTAGCACGATGGTAAGCACATAATTCTAAAAAAAATTAAATAATAAAACAGTGGAGGAGACATATGTATGATCCATTAGTCTCCATCAAAGGAAAAAAGGAAGATGACTTTCGATAGGTTCATGAAAATAGAAAAAAAAAATCAAAATATGTATTTTTTATTTTAAATCAAGAAAAGAGATAGTTACATTATTCAAATATATATATATTATTTCTTTGTTTTTTGGTGGAAGGTGGAATGCTATGCACATGGCCTTTACCATTTAATATATATATATATATATATTTATTGGAAGTATTTTTTTTTTCATTTTAAAAGTTAAATGTAATCAAATTAACGGTTTGATAATGGATTGTAATAGAATAAAACTTTTTGGTTGTTTTTGGAAATTAAGGGACTAAATTGGTATGCACTTAATATATTGATAATTTTGGTTAATTTGTAAACATTAAAAACAAAGTGGTATTTTGTAAAACCATAGGGATGATTTTGACATGCGCCCTAAATAAAAAGAAGAGCAGTGCCAGAGTCCAGAGACTGTCTCACTTCAACATCTCTCTCTAAACTTACCCAGCTGCCCAGCAAGCAAAAGCCTCAACAGTACTCTCAACAGTGTCTCTTTACTCTGTAAGCTAGAAACGCACACAATACAACCCACAAACCCATTTTTTCATGGAGGGCTTGTCAGAATCTGATGTGGGTATTGTAGAGAGAGAAGAGCTAATGGTTTCTCCAAGTGGTGATGGAGAACCTACCATGAGAGTAGCCCATTTTCTGCAACCTACAGTGACCTCCATTGAAGGGCCAGTGTTTGAGCTTCCTTCAAGCTGTTTCTCCTCCTTACCACATACTTTTGAGCCAAAAAATTGGCCTTTGAAGCTAGCATTCTATGGATGCTCATCACCTCAAGAAGACTGGAAAATTTGGGTAGGAAAAATGGCTTCTTTGCATGAATCTACTTGGAAAAAAGCTGGTATATATGAAGCAATCCTGAATTCCACATATGAAATCAGAAGACACACTGATTTGGTTCTTGGTCTCGCAGAGAAATGTTGTTCTGAGACCAAAAGTTTCATTTTTTCTTGGGGTGAAGCTACTTTTACTCTGGAGGATATGATAATTTTTGGATACTCAGTGTTGGGGTCCTCTGTTTTAAGCCCACTTGAAACAGGTGAACTGACAAAGACAGAAGAAAAAAGGGAACTTACAAGAATTGAAATCGGAAGAACTGCAGGGAGGAGAGTAGATAATAATTTGTGGAAGAAGAAATTCATGGATAGTGGAAGCGAAATTGAACACGAAGCATTTCTTGTCTTTTGGTTGTCAAGGTTTGTTTTTCCAGTCTCCAAAGCAATTGTCAAAACTATCTTTCCTATTGCAATACATTTAGCTAGAGGGACTAGAATTGCACTTGCACCAGCTGTACTTGCTCACATTTATAGAGATTTGAGTTTGTTGAAAGAAAAGATTGTTGCTTTAGTTCAGTTAGATCATTTTGAGAATGAAGAAGACAGTAGTGCATTAGCAATTACTTTACATTCACCACTTCAGTTATTGGTCCAGATTTGGGCATGGGAGAGGTTTCTAGAATTGAGGCCAAAGCCTAACTTGATCCAACTTGGTGAGTCGAGATTCGCACAATGGCACAAGACAATGCTTAGAGTTGAGAATGTGAGGACAGTTTTAGACTCAACCGAGGAGAGTTTTGATTGGCGTCCATATGCTAAAACTTTGAAAAATTGGAATTTCCCTAAGTTTTATGCAGAAAAGGAAATGTGGGAATCGGTTGATCCTGATCGTTGTGAAGAATTGGAGTCATTTGCTCGATGCTTGAGGATTTCTGAGCTCATTGGTCGTGGCTGTGTTGAGCATTACTTTCCACATCGAGTAGCTATGCAGTTTGGGTTAGACCAAGACCTTCCAGCTTGTGTTGCCCAAGTAAGTGATTACAATAAGCATATCAGTTATGCAAATTTGTATGTTCCACTGCGGCTTTATGAGGCTGATGTTACAACCCGATACCTGGAGTGGTGGAAGGATTCACTTCACCATCTACAAGCTGCAAAAGAGGGTGTTCTGCCATGATAAAGGATTTTCAAGAGTTCTAAGATTACTCGGAAGAAGAGATCAAAAACAGTAAAGAGAGCAAACCATTTTATAGAAGGTGCTGGTTTCTCAACTTCTAAGATGAGAAAAAGAAAATCAGAGGAGACTTCAACAGAAAAGAAGGAGGATGATAGTGATGCATCTGATTCTGCTGGATTATTACCTTCGAAAATGTTACCACTTAACCAGATAATAAAGAAGGAACTTAATGAATCCCCTTTTCCTCCCGGTTTTCCTCCCAAAACTAATCTACTGGAAGCAATGGATACAACTAACGAAGACAATCTGACCATTGAAAAATTGTTGATATCTAACAGGAGACAGAGTGATGTTGGAAATAAACAATTTCCTCCTGGTTTTCCTCCCAAATCTAATCTGGTGGTTGCAAGGGATACAACTAAGGAAGATAATCTGACCACTAAAGGACTGTCGATATCTAGCAAGAAACATGATGATGTTGGGAATGGACAGCTTGGTGATGGTGAATATTTATCGGGTCATTGTCAAAAGTTATCCTCTTCAAAGGTAGTTAACGAGGCTGATAAAATAGTTGTGCCCTTCACAGAATTGATTGAAAAGCAAAATGAACTTGTGGAATGTAGATTGGAGACTGCTTTGGAAGATGCAATTGGGAGCGAAACAGGTAGTACAAGTCATGATACGGAGAGGAGCCAGGGTGTTGAAGGAGATGGCAATGAACATGAATCTGAGATACAAGAACTGCAGATCGAAGATTGGGTTAGTAGGCTTGAGAGGATCGTTGCAGAACTTAAAGCAGCAAGATTTCGTCATAAATAGCCCACCACTCCATTAGAATGACATTGAATTTACTAATGAATTTACTATCTTTGCTGCAGCAAGTGTGTGCATGATTGGTGGGTCTGATGTTGAGATTGATGCACCTGCTATCTATAAAGGTTTGAAGTTTGCTGTTGACAGGCATTTATTATTTTGTTCTCTTTGTTGAATCAGATTCTCTCAGTGTTGGCAAATTTTGTCAGGGGTCCTCATTTTCTAGGAGTGAAATTTGTAATATGATCCAGGATATTAAAGCTTTGCTTAGTGTTGCTGTTGTTAGATCTATTTCTTTCTTTCCGTGAAATGGTAACAAGATTATAGCTTGTGTTTTCTGGGAGTCTTCTTTCCCTCCTTGGCTTTCTAAGCTGATGGATGTTGATGTGTTTTTTGGGAGTTTTTTTTGAATGGAAGTTAATTATGTGTTCTTGGATTGAATTGGAGACAAATTTTATTTTGGTGTAAGAAAATTATGTTGGCAGTTGTGTTTTTTTTTAAGCTTTAATAAAGATCAAGTCAATGGAGTGTTACCAAAACTCTCAGGAATTCATTATGTCAAAAGATTGTGCGATGAATTTTGGTAGTGTGTGTATTTCATGTTTCTTTTTGTGTGTTCGGAGATGTTTCTTTTTAAAAGAATTTGATTTTTGTGGGTGGTAAATGCACTGTTGCAAAATACATTTTGGTAGCTGTTGGATTTATAGAGCTGGGCATACATATTATTTTAGAGGAGATTATTGAATTACATTGATCAGATGTATACAATGGCTACAAAACTTCAAGTAAATTGAAAGATATTACTCTTCACTGAAAACTTTTGTAATCCAACCAATTGTGAAGAGATAAGAATCTGCTTTTCTCAACTGGAATTGTACTGTTTTGTCTTAAGAAGTATTGATTGATACAATTCATTGATTGAACTCTGTAAAATTATTACAAGTCCTGAAAATAGTTAGACCAAACTGAAATTTCTTTGTATCCAAGGTAGAATTATTGTTGTTTCTATGAATTGTTATTGAGATGTTCATGATACCAAACAGCCCATATAACAATGTAAAGTGTTTGGTGTACACACGAATGTGTTTGATAAAAGGCCTAAAAGAAAAACAGAGTATTAGAAGCTTAATTTTAAGAACTTCATTAGTGGAAGCTATCACTGTATATTGCTTATCCAACTCTAACTAACATTTAATAAACTGATTAGTTTTTTTTTTTTTTTTTGGATTAAACAAAGGAAGTTGGGAAACACCAGCAGAAAAAAGAACAAAACAGAGAGAAGAAACAAACAAACACCAACGCAAAAGAGCCAGAAAACTAAACAAAACCAAAACCAGGTGAATCCGACTTCACTAAATCTTCAACACAGCTAGGATTAGTAGTCTACTGCTTGCTTCACTAATTTCACCAACATTTAATACATTTGATGTATTTCTCTCTAATTACAAAAGCACTTGACACTCCAGAAAAACTCAAAACAATTGGGCTTGGACTGGGCCTATAGCGCACTAAAACAATTGGGCAAGCATGAATGGGCTAATGGGGCGGCCCAAACCCGAAGCCTTTCTACATATATTTATAATAATTGTTAAAAAAAAAAAAAAAAAAAAAAGTATATAAACACTGTACACAGTACACACTCTCTAGCTCCATAGAACTTGTGTGTAAATATCCAAAACCAAAACCCACTTGTTCATTGGTGATTTTTCCAACAATGGAGGACCTTTCAGAGGCTGGTGTTGTAGTAGAGATAGAAGAGGGCACGGTTTCACCATGAGCTCACCAGAATCTCAACTAGGAATGCACAACATTACTTGTTGATGAAGAAATTCATCAACAGTGGGAGAATTTCTGGCCTTGTTGTTGTCAAGGTTTGTTTTTTCAATATCTAATTCTATAGTTACACAATGTGTTTTTCCTATTACATTACATTTAGCTAGAGGGACCAAAATTGTACTTGGGCCGGCTATTCTTGCTACAATTTACAGAGATTTGAGCTTGTTGAAAGAAAATATTGTTGCTGCCATAAATTGAGATTATATATCTACCAAGGGTTGAGCATATTTCTTGGTAATTAATAATATAATTGAATGTGGATATTTTATTGATTAAAGCTCGTTTCAGCTTCTAGAATTTTGTTGTAGATGATTAGATGAAGTTTATTCTAACAGAACAGTCCTTGAAAATCACAGACAATTACAAGTGTTACATTTTTGTACTAAAATAGGATTCCTCTATTCATAGACTTTTTCATCTACAATGGAACAAGGGAATTTATTGATATGAGTAGGATTCGATTGGAAACCTACTTTAGTTAGGTAATTCATCAAATATGTGAAGAAGAAAAAAAAAAACCTATCTATGTCAAACAAGACGATCGAATAAATTAATTTGCAATCGTCTTAGCCGTTGCACTCTCCTTTCTTTCTTCTTTCCTTTTGTTGCGCTTTAGGAAAAGAAAAGGTTTTTTTATCCCAAATTGCTTGTGCCATAATTACCATAGGTTACATGTAATGAAGAATGAAATTTATCCACAACATGTGATGCTGAATGTCTCTCATCCGCGGAAGTTGATTTGGCAATTCACTTGGTATAAGGTCTGCGAATTCTGCTAATAATGGCTAAGGTATACTTGAATGTTTTTCGACAGCTCCTTTAACCATTAATGCCATACACCCATTTGCCTCCTTCACATGCTTCACAAATTCTTCTTCTGTCACTGCTAGAAAGGACATTCCCTCCACTTGAGAAGCATTGGGAATCTCATCTCCACTGCTTGGCATTAATACAATTTTCTTGTCATGCCACCAAAATGAACAAGTGTCGTCCTTACCTTTGTGTGTAGCATCGATGTCGACCAACTACGGCCTCCCTAATAATATGTGGCATGCATCCATGTACACAACATCACAAGTGACATCGTCCTTGTAATATTTGCCAATAGAAAAAGAGACTCGACATATCTCTGTGACACGTGCCTCTGCTCCTTTTTTGATCCAACCTATTTTGTATGGCGATGGGTGCTTTTCGATCTGTTGCCAGCTTCAAAGCTTTCACTAATGCCCTAGACACGATGTTTTTGCTACTTCCGCTATCAACAATCACATTGCATACCTTTTGCTTAATCGTACACCGGGTCCTGAAGATGTTGTGACGTTGTGAACTTTTTTCTTTCTTTGGAGTGAGCAAAAGTCGTCGCACTACACAAGAGACTCGTTCACCTTCATCACCTTCAATAAATTCAGCTTCTTCACAGGTTGTTGGCACCTGAAACATTTATCTGGGAAAGATTTTGCATATGGGTTGTTTGAAGTTCTGTTATTGCGAAAGTGTGGTGCTCCTTGCATCCCTTGGTCTTTACTTGCAACCTTCTCCCAGGTCTGTACTCTGTCCTGTTTCTGTTGTGGCTTCTGAATGCTTGATTGCTTTCCAGCGGCATTGTTCGATGGAGATGGTCGTCTGAGTTGCATTTCTATCTTGTAGGCAAAATCGACGGCTTCCGAAAGACTCCGTAACATTTGTAAATTGAGCAGGTCTTGAATTTCCGATCGTAGTCCTCAAACATACCTAGCTGCTTGCTGGTCCTCTGTTTCTGACAGATTAACCCATTGGGCCAAATAGGACAACACCTTATGGGTGGTGGCCCCGTGTTTCACATTAAAAAATTGTAATACTAAATCACAGATTTTGTATGATATAAACAGCGAAACAAATGTTACAGAAGACACCAATCGTATGCATAAACCAGAAAGAAAGGAAAAAAAAAAAAGATTTTCGATTTCAAATTGTTGTAAAAACAAGATTCGATTTCATATATAGTAAGAGAATCAATTACCAGGTTTAAAAGAAAGGTTTGCAAATGAAGCTAAAATTTTCTTGTCACGGTACTTGTCATGGTAGTCTTTGAGGCTCTTCCATAATGATTTTCTGCCTGCCAGCTTTTTCTTGTGTATTTTATTGCAACAAGTAAAGCAATTCATATTGCTCTCCCTCCAAGCTTTCTTTTTTTTACCTCTTCAATCCAAATCATCAAAATACAGAACCCTATCCACCGGCGAGCCACTTAATTGGTAAAAATCTAACAAAACCCTTCACTTCAACATGTAAGGGCGTTCTGATCTGAGAATTATTGCAATTTAGGGGGGATGTATTGGTTCAAGATTTTATTAGACAATTTAGGGAAGTAAAAGTCTAGTGATATTGGATTGAGACTTTTTAACAAGTTAGATAAGTCTGATGGTATTCGATCAAGACTTTTAAGATTTTTTTTAAAAAGTCCATATTGTCTTGTGGTATTGGATCTAGACTTTTAAGATTTTTTTAAAAAGTTCATATTGTCTTGTGGTATTGGATCTAGACTTTTAAAAGACAGCAAATTGTCTGTTGGTATTGGATTGAGATCAAAATTTTTAGGATTTTATGACAAAATGGATTTTCTAGACTTTTTAGTGAAATTTGTAAATAGATTGAATCCAAAATTGTCTTGCCCTCTCTCTCAATACTTTTTAGACTTTTTATTTTATTTTAGATATTTGGTGGGTGTATTGTTATATAATAAATGTGGCTGCCAAACATGCAAAAAACAACATAAAACTACACTTGAAGGTCGAATACCGAATGATTGATAAAATGCCTCTATGAGTCAAAGATAGTTTTATGTTAGATTTCCATGATCCCAACACTACCATCGGTATCTAAAATCTTTAGAACCACTAGTAAAAATTGATCAAATGCTTTATCTACATCTATAAAAGATGAATTTAGCAAAAAGTAAAGATAAATAGGGAGTTGATTTATATATATATATATATATACACACTTGATAATAAAAGTTGGTCCATTACTAATAATATCACCCTTTGTATAGATTGAGTTCAAAGACAAAAGAAGATGGTCACCATTTTTATTCATTTATTGCCTGAGCGAGTTAAAAAGATACGAGCCTCACATAAAACCATGCTTCTATAAAATTTAGATACATGGTTTTTTTTTTTTTTTGAAATCCGATAACGGAAGGGTATGCCGAAACCTGTCAAGAGCAAGCTAGGACTGTTTAGAGGTTTTTTTATTTATTTTTATTTTTTAAATATGTATAATTAAATCTATATATATCAATTTTTTTTGTTATTTACATTTATATTAAAAAAATTCTTGTCATGCCCGACCCTCCAAATTTAACCAATGCATACATAGTCTATATATCAACTCATCTCACCAGACTTGAATCATCTCTCACTAACATGAAAGGTGGACGTACACTATACACACCACTAGAGAAAAAAAAAAAAGATTAAAGAGGAGTGAATATTGGAGTTTGATAACATATGAATTAATGAAGTCCAACAAGCCAAACGGAAATACTTCAATGTTCAAGCTATTTTATTTCCCTATTTCATGTCATTTCTGGTGAGGTAGTGGGGGATGGGTTGTTGATTATTATATTTATTTCATATGGTGACATTTTCTACACCATATGAATCAGCTGAAGGTTATGTGTTGGTTGGTGGTATTTCAAAATTTTATTACTTCTCTTTATAGCTTATATATGTTTCTTATTCAATTTTTGTTGTCCAATGACTACCCTTAACAAGATTAGAGCACTGGAACTTGGGGAGAAAATTGAATACTACAATTGACTCTTGAAAGTCTATATTTTTAAGAGTCCAAAAAGTCTTGAAATAAAGTCTAGATAATCTTAATAGTCTATAAATAAAGTTCAAAGACTCTTTCAGAATCTTAAAAGTCTAGTCCATATAATCCTAATAATCCTAAAAGTATAATCCTAACAATCCTAATAATCCTAAAAGTATAATCCTAGCAATCCTAATAATCATAATAGTCTTGCAAATCTATAAAATCCTTGCACCCAAAAATTGTCTATTAAAATCCCAATCCAATACACCCCCCTTAGAAATTAGAATTCGGATTTGGTTGAAGAATTTGGAAGCGGTATGTAATATTCCAATACAAAAAATTGACCAAAGTCTATGTCCAAACCCAAACCTCTTCCCAAATTCAAACACAAAAGCAGATCAGGCCCAAACCAAGTTGGCCCAACCCACAATTAGCATATATTTTTTTTTAAATCACAAAAAATTGAATCAGCTGCCAGCAAAATGGACAGCCGGCATCAATCGGAGAAAGGTGGCAAGATTTGGGAAAGTTGGTGGCAGTTGTGCATGTGAGATGTTAGAGATAATAATAATAAAATAATATAGATTAAAAAAAAGAAAAAAGAAATAGACGTAAGAAGTGAGAAGTGAGAAGAGAGAAGAGAGAAGTCAGGCGGTGGAAAAGAATAAAAGACAAATAAAGAGAGAAATGGAGAGAGAAAAAGGTCAGTATTCGACCAAAACAGAAAAACAACGAAACAAAAGAAAAGAAGAAAGAAAGAGAAAAAGAGAGGCAGCCGAGTGAGAGAGATAAAGAAGAATAAGAGAGTGGTGAAGATGAAGAATTTCGATGATTCAGTTTATTGAGAATTCAGATAAGTAATGATATTTTGTGAAGTTAATACAGACTTGTTTTATGATTTCCCAATAATTTCTAAATTTAGTATTATGTGATTTAGGATGGATCCAGAAATAGTTGAATCTAGATGGAATCCAATCTTTAGACCAAATTTGAGCATGGGAGTTCTGTGAGTGGATAGTTTTATTTATGATTAAGTTAATTATTTCAGAGGCTCTTCCTTATTGATCTTCCTTGGTTAAAATATAGACAGATTCAGATAGTTTCGGATACGAAAATTAAACTACTGGAGTTGAAGGCATTGTACAAGATATAGTACTAGAGAAAACTAATTGTAACATACCCAAGTAACTAGTTTCTGCTCTTCTGTTGGTCTTGAATTGTCGATGACTCTTTTTCCTGTGATTATCTCCAAGAATACGACTCCAAAGCTGTAAACATCAGATTTTGTTGTCAATTGTCCAGTGAGTGCATACTCTGGTGCACAATAGCCGTAGGTGCCCATCACCCTGGTGGAAACACGAGTCTTATCCCCTGTTGGACCAAGCTCTGCAAGTCCAAAATCAGACAGTTTTGCATTGAAGTCCTTGTCCTAAAGTATGTTCGAGGCCTTGAAATTGCATTATATCACTGACGGATTGGCTGATTCGTGCAAGTATTCAAGCCCTTTCGCTGCTCCTCTAGCAATTTTCATCCTGGTATTCCAGTCCAAAGCTGTCCTGCTTGGAGCTAAATCTGTAGACAGTGACAAAACTTTTCAGGCTGATAGAAAAGAGGTTTTGTTTTTGTGTTTTTGAAAACAAATGAACATATTGAAGTGTTTTCTGAGCATACCAAGAAGATGATCCTCCAGGGAGCCATTGTCCATGTGTTCGGAAACTAAAATTCTTTGATCTCCATCGGCACAATATCCGACAAGATTGACAAGGTGAGGATGACTAAGCAAACTCAACATCAATACCTCTACAAGGAATTCTCTGTTTCCCTGAAAACCGTTCCTGTCAAGTTGCCATGAAGCTAAAATTTTCTTGTCATGGTACTTGTCATGGTAGTCCTTGAGACTCTTCCTTAATGATTTTCTGCTGGTACCTTATTGCTTTCCCTCCAAGCTTTTTTTTTTTACCTCTTCAATCCAAATCATCAAAATCATGAACCTATCCGCCGGACGGACAATTGAGTCACTAGATTGGTAAAATCTAAAAAAACTCTTCACTTCAAGAACACGTACGAGCGTGCTTTGATTGGAGAATTATCACAATTTAGAAATCATAATTCGGATTTGATTGAAGAACCTTGTCCTGGAAGAAACCAAAAAAAAATTCTTGGCTTCTCAGGAGAAAACAGAAGATTTTTTCCGTGTAATGATGATTGTCTCAGTTTCTTCTCTAACAAAATCCACTGAGTCCTAGATATGTAGAAGAACCAGTCAATTGTTGCTAAAATAAGAATTGGACAGGTACTAATTAATCTTAGCTTTTTTTAACAACCTTATGATATTTTCAGCTAAAATGGGGTTGTGATCTGTGAATTTCTTACATTAAAATCTTTGATTATTACTTGTAATTATTCTTATCTTGACATATCATCATTAAAAAAGTTTCATAATCCTATAGAAAATAGGTGTCACTTAGAAGATCCTCTAAACAAATTAAATAGCTCAACTTGATTTAATTATGCAAGCTAATTGTGTTTCTGCTGTTATTTCAAGATGTAGACCCCTATGGAGATAATCTTAATTAGAAAAACAATAATGGGAATTTTAGATAGGCATATATATATATATATATTAGTCTTTCTAGTGTTAGTTATGAAGATTGTGGACCATAGATTATGGAGAAGTTTTGATAAATGCATATACTTTGAGTCAAAGTATGTAAATCTAATGGTCCATATTTTTCGTCCTGATATTTTATATCAGAACGAACTGACAATAAAAAAATTGATATATATATTACATAAATCAGTGAGTCATGATTCTTTTATTTTTTTGAATTGGACATTTGTCGGGCCATGAAATCTGCCGATATTTGGCGAGATCAATCACTAGAACCATAACCCGGAAAAACAACTCCTATTATAATGGAGGGTTTACCCACACTTTATGATTTTATTGACAAAATTGGATTCGAAAAAATGTTAAAAAAATTATCAATTTAATACCACTAAATTTTATCACCTTTTGACTTTAGTCCTCTCTAAATATTTTATTAAAATGTAATAACCCTTCTAAACAAATATTTTTGGTTCTACCCTTAATCAGGGATGCTTAAATATTTTACAAACACTTGAGTTATGAGTAAATTTGCTGTTACTATTTTTCTTAACATGTCTGAAATATAAATCAAACATGTTTCTTAACTAATTCACATTACGTTAAATTAATGAATTAGTTAATATTAACAAGCTAACTCTTTGAGTTTTTCCAATTACGTTATAAGTTTGTACTAGTATAAAATTCGTGAAGCTGAAGACAAAGACTATTAAATTCGTGATATTAATCGCAAAATATTTAAATCTCAACATAATAGTATAATAAAGAAGAAAATAAATTTTAAATTAAATATAATTAATGTATGTTTGCATTAAAGATAATAATGTTTAATTTGAAAACTTACATCCTCTGGTGTATACCAATGTGTTTTTGTTTGTCTGGTACTGTTTTTTCATTGTTTAAGACTTTAAGGTTGTTAATTCTAGTAATATGAGATTTATGTACTCCAATCTGTTCAAAAGATTAATGTTTCTTGAATTTGAATGAAGAATCTTTGGTTCATTATTTTGTTACCGTAAAGGAATTACAAATTAAACGGATGTCACTTTTAAATTAAGTTAGATAGTGTAACTCTCTTTTCATATTTGGTGACTCACTATATACATTTTACTAGGACATGCGATGAATATAGTTTCTAGTATTGTGGGATCTACCCAAATCGAATCATAAAAGGTCCAAACAAGCCTCTAACATTTTCGGTATGGAATTTAATTGGGGACAATAATAATTCCAAGTCTACTGTATTTGCTATAAATAGGCATAGTCAACAAGAAATTGAATATGGGTCTTGATCTTAAAGATAGTGGGCTTTATTTAGTAATATAAATGAAAAATCAAAGCCTAAATGTTTTTGAATTCATTTTGGGTCGATATTGGTCTCACTTAAAGACCGACCCATATAGGTCCAAAAGATCTAAAAATAGGTGAGGGACTATGGAGCGACATTTGGGTCGGTACCATAGATATCTAGTACTTTTTTTATTTTAATTTGACACGAATTAGATCAATAGTTTGTCTTAATGAGATTAATGATTATAAGTTTTGAAATTTGTTAATTCATTTTTATGTTTTATGTTTATTTTTTTCCTTTTAATTTATTAGAATTAAAATAATATGGAAGAAAAGATAACTCTTTTTTAAATATCGAACAGCAAATTTATATATATAATATTTCAGTTTTAAGACAAATTCATAGTTTCAAAAAGAAAATTAAAATAATAATAATAAATGCATATAAATATAATTACAAATGAGCCAAACTCAGATAGGCTAAACCAAAATTTGTAACTTAATTTTATAAGTTCCACGTATCTACGATTCATGTTCTCTTATTATCTAGACCTTTGTAAATTGTAAGTATTCCCACGTCTATTAAGGATAACATATTAGTTTGAATCCATTGACTCAAGACATTTCAATTGATACAAGTCATTGCTAGACTGCTATTTACGAAAAATAGGGTATATTGTGGGACCTAATTTGGGAATATAAAGTCATCAAAATTTTAGAGTGAAATCATTATCAAGGAAATTTCCTGCAACTTCTATGTACAAACCAGAGGTCATGGATACTCTGTAATTTTCCCAAAATTGACAATTTTTACTTTCATTTTTGAGCTTTCTCTTTTAGGTGGTATTTTCAAATCCTAATAATTTTAAGCAGAAATTTCCGTTTCAAGAAAAGTTATTTATTTATTTATTTATTTTTATTTGATTAGGGATATAAATTAGGAGTTAATGAAACCCTTTCACAGGAATCTTTCACAAAAATTGCATTTAATATTATCAACTAATCAGAACGTCTCCTTATTTTTTTTAATAGACCGTGGTATTTGATTCACCAAATACATCATTATTGTATACTCTTTCATATGTGTGGCGCAACCCAATCCTTGTTTTTAAAGTTTTGAATCCCTTACTTTTTTTTCAATCAAAATATCTAAATAATAAGAAATTGACTGTTGACAGGAATATACGTTGTATATGTAAATCCTAGATGTGAAAAGAAAATATGCAGAATTCATCCATAAAATAAAAAGGGGGGTATAAAAAAAGAATAGACTAGACATAAATTGATAGCTAAAATAAGAATAAGAAATAAGGGACAAGAAATAATGAATCAAAAAAAAAGTTCAGGTTCGAATTCCGTAGATAATATGGCTGGTAATGATAGAGAAGTCAAATACTTTCTCAAGAATTTTATTCATCCACTTGAGATTTTGAAAATGGGTTCACAGTCAATAACATCTTCTAGTTCTAGGTATGGCAGTCTTCTAGTCTGTAAATTGTCCATTAGATTTTAATAATAACTAAATTTTACCTGTAAATTTTAGTCAATACAATTTTCATTTACTAGTACATTTAATCATTTGTTCGTAATGTAGTACTGCTTCATTTATATATGGAGATGTTATTTTGGTCATAAAACCATGATATATGCACCTTTTTATTATTTATTGATTAAAATTTAATTGATTAGCAGGTTACTTTTTCAGGCAACAAATAATATTAATGAAGAGTATGTCAACTGATTTTTAGGAGTTGGTGAGAGGTAATTTGTTATAAACATCTTCTTTGTCACAATTTTGATGCTCTTGATTAATATTGTGAAAGGTTTGATTCTTCTACTTGTAGAAAAATTAAAACATTCATCTTCCAACGTATTTAGCAAGCAAGAAAAATGGAGGATGTGATGTTCTTGGAGTTAGCATCTACACTTATTGGTGATAACGTTAGTTTTCTCTTGACTTTACAAGTATCAATTACTCTCCATAAAATTATGTGGCTATAGGAATCTAACCTATCATGATCCATATGAAAGAGATTTGGTGATCCGAATCCAACCCTTCATCCATTTGTTTTCGATCTTACATGCATAAGGAGTTTAGGATGACTGTACCATAGCTATGAAAAGTCTTGCAAATTTTGGTGCAAAGTCTTGACTGAGGAAATTTCTTTCAACTTGTATGTTGAAACCAAACAAGAGTCATGTTGTTTTGTCAAATACATTATTCCCTTTTCCATTGGAGATTTAAGGACCTAATATTCCATAATGTTTTCGTTTTTTTGTTGTATTCTATTTTATATATTTTCATTTAAAAATGAGAAATTAATTTTAGGGATATGATGACGTTTGGCATATTGGTCAAACTCTCCGCTCTAACTCTATTAATGACCATATTCCCCTATCTAGTACTATTCCCAAAATCCCCCTTAAAATAAAAAATACCCAAAATATCTTCTACCGTTAACTATTCGGTTAAATATTTTAAACATTTAAGGTTAAAAAGATAATTGGCATAAATTGGAATTAAAAATGGTTTAACAAAATTATATTAAAAATAATACAATAATAAATTGTAATTTTTTAATTTGAAAATTAAGAAAATCCCAGATTGGATCCAAATTGAAATCAATACATCTATTGAAATTAAAAATTTAACACATCAATTTTTTTATTAAAAAAACTGAGTTAAAACGAAAAAAATAAAAGAGTAAAAATGAAAAAAAAAAATCCCTATTTATCTCGAGTGGCTGTTGCCACTGATAAATAGAAAAGATACTCCGTGTTTTTCATGGACACTCACAAATCCATTCCTTTTAACATCAGTTTTATGTTTTATGTTTTTTTTTTCCTTTTAATTTATGACAATTAAAATAATATGGGAGAAAAGATAACCCTTTTTAAATATCGAACAACAAATGCCAATATATATATATATATATAATATTTCAATTTTAAGCTACGATGTATTATCAATTTATAAATTCATAGTTTCAAAAAGAAAATTAAAAAAATAATAATAAAAGCATATAAATATAATTACAAATGAGCCAAACTTAGTTAAGCTAAATAAAAATTTGTAACTTAATTTTATAAGTTCAACATATCTACAATTCATGTGCTCTTATTATCTAGACCTTTGTAAATTGAAAGTATTCCCACTTCTATTAATGATGTCATATTAGTTTGAATCCATTGACTCAAGACATATCAATTGATATGTCATTGCTAGACTGCTGGTTACAAAAAATGGGGTATATTGTGGGACCTAATTTGGGAATATAAAGTCATCAAAATTTTAGAGTGAAATCATTATCAAGGAAATTTCCCACAACTTCTATGTACAAACCAGATGTGATGGATACTCTATAATTTTCCCAAAATTGACAATTTTTGCTTTCATTTTTGAGCTTTCTCTTTTACGCGGTATTTTTAGATCCTAATAATTTTAAGCAGAAATTTTCGTTTCAAGCAAAGGCTTATTTTTATTTTATTTATTTATTTATTTATTTTTTGGATTAGGGATGTTCCGTTAGATTTTAAACGATAACTCAAATTTACCTAAAAATTTTAGTCAATACTATTTTCTTTTACTTGTACACTCAATTATTTGTTCTTTGCTTCTTTTTTTTTCAACTTAAAAAAGTAACGTAGTACTGCTTCATTTATATATGGAGATGTTATTTTGGTCATAAAACCATGATATATGCACCTTTTTGTTATTTATTGATTACAATTCAATTGATTAGCAGGTTACTTTTTCATGCAACAAATAATATTAATGAAGAGTATGTCAAATGATTTTTAGAAGCTGGTGAGATGTAATTTGTTATAAACATCTTCTTTATCACAATTTTGATGCTATTGATTAATATTGTGAAAGGTTTGATTCTTCTTCTTGTAGAAAAATTAAAACATTTATCTTCCAATGTATTTAGCAGGCAAGAAAAATGGAAGATGTCATGTTCTTAGAGTTAGCATCTACACTAATTGGTGATAACGTTAGTCTTCTCTTGACCTTATAAGTATCAATTACTCACCAGAAAATTATGTGGCTATAGGAATCTAACCTTTCATGATCCATATGAAATAGATTTGGTGATCCGAATCCAACCCTTCATCCATTTGTTTTCAATCTTACATGCATAAGGAGTTTAGGATTACCGTACCATAGCTATGAAAAGTCTTGCAAATTTTGGTTCAAAGTCTTGACTGAGGAAATTTCTTGCAACTTGTATGTTGAAACCAAACAAGAGTCATGTTGTTTTGTCAAATACATTATTCCCTTTTCCATTGGAGATTTAAGGACCTAATATTCCGTAATGTTTTCATTTTTTTGTTGTATTCTATTTTATATATTTTCATTTAAAAATGAGAAATTAATTTTAGGGATATGATGACGTTTGACATATTGGTCAAACTCTCCACTCTAACTCTATTAATGACCATATTCCCCTATCTAGTACTAGAAGAGCAAATTTTATCAAAAAAGCCTAATGATAGGCACGTGGTTTTGCTCTGTTTGAACGCGCCAGCCCTTTTCTGAAATTTGAGTCTTGTGGAGCTCTGCCGACTCACCTTGCTTCCTTCTCTAGTGAAATTTTATTCTTTTTTTTTTTTTTCTGGTTTTCATGGATAATCATAGTGATGCGTTTGTCTTCTCAGCCCAACAACAGCAGATTCCAATGGGAGATAAGATGAATGTGGAATTTTGTGGATCGACCAAGCGTGCTAGGGCTGATGATGAGTCAATAGGTGGAATGGATGTCCCAACTGATAAGTCGAAGAGGGATGCGATGGGTAGTTTCAAATCCAAATTGACGGGTATGGCAAGCCCTAGCTCATGGAACAGATTTGCTGCTATCAAGACAAAATTGAGTATTGAGAATGAAGACGTTGTGATTTCCGATGGACCTACTGGTCCTGTCATGAAACTCTCCTCAAAATTAAAAGAGCAACTGCATAGGCCATGGAATAATGCCCTAATTTTGAAGAATATGGGGAGGTCTCATACGCTAAGCTTCATGCTCACCAAATTGAATCAGAAGTGGAATCTCTGTGGCTAGTGGCAATTAACGGATTTAGGTGAAGGGTATTTCGTTGCTAGATTCCAGATGAAGGAGGATCTGGATTATGTTCTCACTGGAGGCCCTTGGGTTATCACTAATCAGTATTTGGCTGTCCAACGCTGGAAGCCGAATTTTGTCCCTGGTGAAAATTCTATTGACAGTATGCCGATATGGATTCGATTAACTAAACTCCCTATGGAGTGGATGGATTCTGGACTGCTGTGGAAAATTGGAGGCATGCTGGGTACTATGTGCAAGGTAGACCCAATCACAGAGACCCAAGCTCGAGGTAGATATGCGAGAATTTGTGTGGAAGTAGATATTTCGAAGCCTCTCTTAGGATTTATTACTATTGATGAGAGAATTATTAGATTGGAATATGAAAGCTTGGGAATGATATGCTTTTAATGTGGGAAATATGGGCATAACAAGGCTACTTGTAGTGATGGTGTGATGGCGCCGAATTCTGAGGAGCCAATTGTTGCTGCTGATAAGGTGCAGAATGAAACAGCGAAGCCTCCATTTGGGCCTTGGATGTTGGTGACTTATGGAAAACAGGGGAATCGGTACAATGGAACCAGAGTGGGGAATTTTGGTGGCGCTGCTGGGAAAGGTACAGGTAGTAACAGGCAACATGGGATGGGTGGTACTGGCAAGTCAGAAGGGGGAGCTGTTGATGGCAGGTATGGGAAAAATATTAAGGCTGAAAGCTCTAATGCTATGCGGAGTGTCAATGCTAGCAAAGTGGGTGGATCAAGATTTGAAGTTCTAAGTGAAGATATGGATGTGATGATTTCTGAGATTCCAAGCCATTCTAAGATGAGTTTGGGTGAGCATAGTAAGGATAAGGGGAAAGGAATTTTGACTGAGATTACAAACCAGACAGAGCGTCAGGATGGGAGGGATGAGAGGCATAGCTGTGTCAATGATAGCAGAATTCAGAGGAGAGGTGTTAGTAAAAAAGGCATACAGATCCAAGAGCCTGAGGGAAAGCTGAAAGATGGCAAGATTATGACAAAAGGTATCAGGGGAAAGGGCAAGGCTCAGGTCCCGAATTTGAATCTATCTAGGCCCCAGGATGATGACATGCAGGATAGTGCCAGTGTTCTGCGACAATTTCATAAGGAGGTTCGGGAATTTGGGAAGCACTGTGATGTTTCTCCTAGTATAGTTCCTAATGATACCAATTGTGATGTGTCGGATATTCCGTGTCAGCCTGCTTCTCCTATTCTGGCTGAGAATTTTGACCTGGTAGCTTCCGAATTAGGGGAGGCTATGGCTAGAATCTCTGAATAGAGAATTATTGTCACTCATTTTTCTCTCTTTTCTGATGTTGTGTGTTTGGAATGTGAGGGGTGCGGGAAAACAGATTTTTTCGAGAATTATTGCTGATTTGCGGTTGCTACATAAGTTTGATATCATCGCTATTTTAGAACCTAGAATAAGTGGTGAGAAAGCTGCTAAAGTTATTAGTAAGTTGGGTTTCTCCAATAATTTTGTTGTTGAAGCTGAAGGTTTCTCAGGAGGGATTTGGCTTCTTTGGAATAGCAATACTGTTAAACTCCATGTTATTGCCAGTTCCAAACAAACTATTACTGCCTTGGTTGCTGATCAGAATTATTTGTGGGTGCTAACTGTGGTTTATGCTAGTCCTTGTCTAACTACCAGGAAGGTCTTATGGACTTACCTTGATTCTATACGGAGGTGTTTTAATCTCCCTTGGCTGGTTGCTGGGGATTTCAATGAAATTATTAATTGTTCTGAGAAGAAGGGTGGCAGATATAGTTTATCTAATAGTGGATTTGGCAATTGGATTGATAATAATGAAATGGTGGACCTGGGTTTCATTGGCTCTAAATTTACCTGGATGACTAAGCGAGGTATTGGTAAAGAGATCCGTGTTCGCCTTGACAGAGCAGTGTGTTCGATGGATTGGAGACTAAATTATAGTGAGAGTTTTGTTAGACATTTACCCAGAGTTACGTCTGATCATTGTCCTATTCTAGTTCATACTCATAGCTCTCAAATTCCTAACAGTAAATGTAAACCCTTTCGTTTTGAGGCTATGTGGCTGATGCATGACGGGTTCAATGAGATGATTGGGGATAAATGGAGGACTCAAGAGGTTTCTGTTCCTGATAAAATTCGTCAGTTGACTTCGGGTTTGCAGATTTGGAATAAGGAGGTTTTTGGAAATATTTTCCATGAGAAGAGGCGCATTCTTGCAAGACTTCAGGGTATTCAGGTTAGTTTGGATAAGGCCTGGAACTCTTCCCTTACTGAGCTTGAGGCGAACCTCATTAAAGAGTATGAGAATATTCTTGAGCGTGAGGAAATGTTTTGGCTCCAGAAATCAAGAAATTGCTGGCTGAAAGAGGGAGATAAGAATACTAAATTCTTTCATCTTTCCACTATGATTAGAAGACGGAGAAATAAAATAGAGGGGTTAAAAACAGAAAGTGGTAGCTGGGCAGTTAGTATTAATGATATGAAGACTGAGGCAATTTCGTATTTCAAAAATTTGTTTGCTGATAACTCGTCATCGAGGGATTATGATTTGCTGCCTAGAATGTTTCCCTTTTTGACTGATGTTTGCAAGCAAAGTTTAAGTGATAATGTCAATGAAGCTGAGGTCAAACATAGTTTATTTAATATTGGTGGTTTAAAAGCTCCTGGTCCTGATGGTTTTCCTGCTACGTTCTTCCATCATGCTTGGAATGTTTGCAAGGAGGATCTGGTTCAATTGGTTGTTGATTGTTTCAAGAAGGGGTATGTGCCTCCTGAGATTAACGGGACTCTCATTTCTCTAATTCCTAAGGTGACGAATCCAATTTATATGTCACAGTTCCGTCCTATTAGTCTCTGTAACACCTCCTATAAAATCATCAGCAAGGTGATTGTTCAAAGATTGAGAGGTTTGCTTCCTAATCTTATTAGTCCTAACCAAGTTGCTTTTGTCCCTGGTAGACAAATTCAGGACAATATTGTGGTAGCTCAAGAGGTTCTCCATAAGTATAAAAATGCGAAAGGCAAGACTGGTTATATTGCTTGGAAAATTGATCCTGTCAGGGCGTATGATAAGTTACAATGGGGATTTATTAAGCTTGTTTTAGAAGAGATCGGTATTGAGAGTAATCTGGTTGCCTTAATTATGAGTTGCATCTCGAGTGTGAGGTATAATGTGTTATTGAATGGTGAAGTTTCTGACGAATTCTGCCCTAGTAGTGGTATCAGACAAGGTGATCCTCTGTCTCCTTATATTTTTGTGCTTTGTATGGAGAAACTTTCTCATTTAATTCACCATAGGCTTCAATCTGGGGATTGGAAACCTGTTACAGTTTCTAGAGGAGGACCGGTTATTTCCCACCTTTTTTTTGCTGATGACCTCATCCTCTTTGGTCAAGCTTCTATGAAACAGGCTACAGTGATGAGAGAATGTCTTGAGCTTTTTTGTGACCTCTCTGGTGAACAAGTTAGTTTCCCCAAGTCGAGAGTATTTTGCTCTAAGAATGTTAGTATTTCAATGGCCAAGTCCTACGCTGCTGCCTGTGGATCTCCTTTAACTAATAATCTGGGGAATTACCTTGGTGTGCCCTTAATTCATAGTAGAGTCACCAAAGAGACATATAAAGAAATTCTTGAGAAATCCCAAAAGAGGTTGTCTACTTGGAAGAGTGTGTCTCTCTCGTTTGCTGGCAGAGTTACTCTCATTAAATCTATTTCTTCTGCCCTTCCTGTTTATGTTATGCAATCCATTAAGCTCCCTAATGAGATTTGCTCTAAGCTTGACAAGATTAACAGGGATTTTCTCTGGGTCATACTGCTGAGGAAAAAAAGGTTCATCTCATCAATTGGGAGACTGTGTGTTTGGCGAAGAACAAAGGTGGGTTAGGGATTAAGCAAACTAAGCTGGCCAATCAAGCTCTGCTTGCTAAAGCAGAATGGCGCCTAATCCAGAATGATACTGGTTTATGGGGGAACATGCTGAAGGCGAAATATGTTAAAGATGGTCGGTTTACTGAGGATAAGAAGCATGTTAGTAACTGTTCTAGTACTTGGAGAGGTTTTGCGTTTGGTGTTAAGCTCATCTCGAGGAGTTTGAAATGGAGAATCGGTGACGGTAGTTCTGTCCTTTTTTGGTATGATAGTTGGGTTCCTGAATTTCAAATGCTCATTGATCATGCTACGATTACTTTATCGGACAACCAGTTATTAGAGAAAGTCAGTG
Organism: Acer campestre; assembly: GCA_954870605.1. Lineage (NCBI taxonomy): Eukaryota > Viridiplantae > Streptophyta > Magnoliopsida > Sapindales > Sapindaceae > Acer > Acer campestre. The sequence continues at coordinate 45,837,938 of OX940801.1, read as the reverse complement.
ATTACTTCCAAGATGCTGAGTGGAATATTCGAAGGTTAGAGGAGGTGTTGCCTAGGAATATTGTGTTGAAAATCATCAGTATTCATGCTGGAAAGAGCCACAGTGGTCCTGATCGAATTATTTGGGGTCTTACTCCAGATGGAAATTTTTCGGTTAAAAGTGCATATGATTCGCATTATAAAAATGTTGGGAATCCTTTATGGCATTGGAAGTTTCTTTGGAAGTTAAAACTTCCTCCTAGAGTGCAGAATTTTCTTTGGATTTTATTGCATAACAAGCTTCTGACGAATGAGCAGAGATCCATTAGAGGTATTTCTAATGACACTAACTACCCGAGATGTTTACAGGGGTGTGAAGATACCGGTCATGTGTTTAGAAGCTGCAGCAAGACTCGTTTTATTTGGGAAAACATCTGTAAAGGAGTTACTGCTAAGCCGATGTTTAATGGTGATCTGCAGGAGTGGTTTTTTCTTAATTTGAAAGACTCTAGGACTGTGATGGAAGGCATGCCTGGGTATCTCCTGTTTGCTGTGACTTTGTGGTTCATTTGAAAATGGAGGTGTAGCTCTATCTTTGATTCTGGTTTTAAGCTTCCTTTATGCCCTAGTTTGATCATTAAGAGGTATTTGGACTCTTGGATTTCGGTGAATTATGAGAATGTTCGAGCTGCTGGTTCGAAATCTTGCTTGATTGCTTGGACCCCTCCTCTGACTGATTGGATAAAGCTTAATGTGGATGGTAGTTTGAATTCAGACCTGAAAACTATCTCGGCAGGAGGTGTGTTGCGGAACAATAGAAAAGAATGGCTTGGTGGGTTCTCTCTGAAAAAAGGTCACGGTACTGTCCAGGAGGCAGAGCTTTGGGGCCTCTTTGAAGGGCTTCAACTAGCCTGGAAGTCTGGGTATAGAAAAGTTTATGTGGAATCTGACTCCCAAGTTACTGTCAAGCTTCTGAGCCACTTGACCCCTGTGAATCATCCCCTTTTTAGTCTCATTCACAGCTGCTTGAATTTGATTCATAAGGATTGGCTCTGTTCGATTCGGCATGTGTACAGAGAAGGTAATATGGTTGCTGACTGCCTGGCCAAATTGGGGCACTCTCTGGAGCTGGGCGTGACTTACTTTGCTGATCCTCCAATGCAGGTGATTGGTTTGCTGGATAATGACGCTCAAGGGCTGGCCCTTGCGCGTTCTGTCTCTGTTTGCTTCTAGTTTCTGTTTTCTGGGCTTTGCCCTCCTTCTTACCAAAAAAAAAAAAAATCCCCCTTAAAATAAAAAATACCCAAAATATCTTCTACCGTTAACTATTTGGTTAAATATTTTAAACATTTAAGGTTAAAAAGATAATTGGAAGAAATTGGAATTAAAAATGGTTTAACAAAATAATATTAAAAATAATACAATAATAAATTGTAAATTTTTTAATTTGAAAATTAAGAAAATCCTAGATTGGATCCAAATTGAAATCAATACATCTATTGAAATTAAAAATTTAACACATCAATTTTTTTGTTAAAAAAACTAAGTTAAAACGAAAAAAAAAAAAAAAAAAAGAGTAAAAAATGAAAAAAAAAAAAAAAATCCCTCTTTATCTCAAGTGGCTGTTGTCCCCGATAAATAGGAAAGATACTCCGTGTTTTTCATGGACACTCACAAATCCATTCCTTTTAACATCAGTTTTATGATTTATGTTTTTTTTTTTTCCTTTTAATTTATGACAATTAAAATAATATGGGGAAAAGATAACCCTTTTTAAATATCGAACAACAAATGCCAATATATATATAATATTTCAATTTTAAGCTATGATGTATTATCAATTTATAAATTCTTAGTTTCAAAAAGAAAATTAAAAAACTAATAATAAAAGCATATAAATATAATTACAAATGAGCCAAACTTAGTTAAGCTAAACAAAAATTTGTAACTTAATTTTATAAGTTCAACATATTTACGATTCATGTGCTCTTATTATCTAGACCTTTTGTAAATTGAAAGTATTCCCACATCTATTAATGATGTCATATTAGTTTGAATCCATTGACTCAAGACATATCAATTGATAAGTCATTGCTAGACTGCTAGTTACAAAAAAAAGGGTATATTGTGGGACCTATTTTGGCAAAATAAAGTCTTCGAAATTTTGGAGTGAAATCATTATTAAGGAAATTTCCCACAACTTCTATGTACAAACTAGAGGTCATGGATACTCTGTAATTTTCCCAAAATTGACAACTTTTGCTTTCATTTTTGAGCTTTCTCTTTTACGTGGTATTTTCAAATCCTAATAATTTTAAGCAGAAATTTACGTTTCAAGCAAAGGTTTTTTATTATTATTATTATTATTATTATTATTATTATTATTATTATTATTATTTTTGATTAGGGATGTTCCATTAGATTTTGAACAATAACTCAAATTTACCTGAAAATTTTAGTCAATACTATTTTCTTTTACTTGTACACTTAATTATTTGTTCTTTGCTTCTTTTTTTTCAACTTAAAAAAGTAACGTAGTACTGCTTCATTTATATATGGAGATGTTATTTTGGTCATAAAACCATGATATATGCACCTTTTTGTTATTTATTGATTGCAATTCAATTGATTAGTAGGTCACTTTTTCTGGCAACAAATAATATTAATGAAGAAACAAATAATATTAATGAAGAGTATGTCAAGTGATTTTTAGGAGCTGGTGAGATGTAATTTGTTATAAACATCTTCTTTATCACAATTTTGATGCTCTTGATTAATATTGTGAAAGGTTTGATTCTTCTTCTTGTAGAAAAATTAAAACATTTATCTTCTAACGTATTTAGCAGGCAAGAAAAATGGAGGATGTGATGTTCATGGAGTTAGCATCTACACTTATTGGTGATAACGTTAGTCTTTTCTTGACTTTACAAGTATCAATTACTCTCCAAACAATTATGTGGCTATAGGAATCTAACCTATCATGATCCATATGAAAGAGATTTGGTGATCCGAATCCAACCCTTCATCCATTTGTTTTCAATCTTACATGCATAAGGAGTTTAGGATTACCATACAATAGCTATGAAAAGTCTTGCAAATTTTGGTGCAAAGTCTTGACTGAGGAAATTTCTTACAACTTGTATGTTGAAACCAAACAAGAGTCATGTTGTTTTGTCAAAGACATTATTCCCTTTTCCATTGGAGATTTATGGATCTATTCCGTAATGTTTTCGTTTTTTGTTGTATTCTATTTTATATATTTTCATTTAAAAATGAGAAATTAATTTTAGGGATATGATGACGTTTGGCATATTGGTCAAACTCTCCGCTCTAATTCTATTAATGAACATATTCCCCTATCTAGTACTATTCCCAAAATCCCCCTAATCGTTAAAAAATACCCAAAATATCTTCTACATTTAACTATTCTATTAAATATTTTAAAGATTTAAGGTTAAAAAGATAATTGGCAGAAATTGGAATTAAAAATGGTTTAACAAAATAATATTAAAAATAATACAATAATAAATTGTAATTTTTTTAATTTGAAAATTAAGAAAATCCCAGATGTGATCCAAATTGAAATCAATACATCTATTGAAATAAAAAATTTAACACATCTATTGTTAATTAAAAAAACTAAGTTAAAATGAAAAAAAAAAAAGAGAAAAGAGATAAAAAAAATAAAAATAAAATAAAAAAAACCCTCTTTATCTCAAGTGGCTGTTGTCACCGATAAATAGGAAAGATACTCCATGTTTTTCATGGAAACTCCCAAATCTATTTCTTTTAACATCAGTTTTATGTTTTATGTGCCAATATATATATATATATATATAATATTTCAGCTTTAAGCTACGATGTATTATCAATTTATAAATTCATAGTTTCTAAAAGAAAATTAAAAAAATAATAATAAAAGCATATAAATATAATTACAATTGAGCCAAACTTAGTTAGGCTAAACAAAAATTTGTAACTTAATTTTATAAGTTCGATTCATGTGCTCTTATTATCTAGACCTTTGTAAATTAAAAGTATTTCCACATCTATTAATGATATCATATTAGTTTGAATCCATTGACTGAAGACATATCAATTGATACAAGTCATTGCTAGAATGCTAGTTACTGAAAATGGGGTATATTGTGGGACCTATTTTGGCAATATAAAGTCTTCGAAATTTTGGAGTGAAATCATTATCAAGGAAATTTCCTACAACTTCTATGTACAAACCAGAGGTCATGGATACTCTGTAATTTTTCCAAAATTGACAATTTTTGCTTTCATTTTTGAGCTTTCTCTTTTACACGGTATTTTTAGATCCTAATAATTTTAAGCAGAAATTTCCGTTTCAAGCAAAGGTTTTTTTATTTTTTATTTTTTGTTTTGTTTTGTTTTTTTTATTTTTTTCGTTTTGATTAGGGATGTTCCATTAGATTTTAAACAATAACTAAAATTTACCTGTAAATTTTAGTCAATACTATTTTCATTTACTTGTACACTTAATTATTTGTTCTCTACTTTTTTTTTTTTTCAACTTAATAAAGTAACGTAGTAATGCTTCATTTATATATGGAGATGTTATTTTGGTCATAAAACCATGATATATGCACCTTTTTGTTATTTATTGATTACAATTCAATTGATTAGCAGGTTACTTTTTCAGGCAACAAATAATATTAATGAAGAGTATGTTAAGTGATTTTTAGGAGCTGGTGAGAGGTAATTTGTAATAAACATCTTCTTTATCACAATTTTGATGCTCTTGATTAATATTGTGAAAGGTTTGATTCTTCTTCTTGTAGAAAAATTAAAACATTTATCTTCCAATGTATTTAGTAGGCAAGAAAAATGGAGGATGTGATGATCTTGGAGTTAGCATCTACACTTATTGGTGATAATGTTAGTCTTCTCTTGACTTTACAAGTATCAATTACTCTCCAGAAAATTATGTAGCTATAGGAATCTAACCTATCATGATCCATATGAAAGAGATTTGGTGATTCGAATCCAACCCTTCATCCATTTGTTTTCGATCTTACATGCATAAGGAGTTTAGGATTGCCATACCATAGCTATGAAAAGTCTTGCAAAATTTGGTGCCAAGTCTTGACTGAGGAAATTTCTTGCAACTTGTATGTTGAAACCAAACAAGAGTCATGTTGTTTTGTCAAATACATTATTCCCTTTTCCATTGGAGATTTAAGGACCTATTCCGTAATGTTTTCATTTTTTGTTGTAATCTATTTTATATATTTTCATTTAAAAACGAGAAATTAATTTTAGGGATATGATGACGTTTGGCATATTGGTCAAACTCTCCGCTCTAATTCTATTAATGACCATATTCCCCTATCTAGTACTATTCCCAAAATTCCCCTTATTGTTAAAAAATACCCAAAATATCTTCTACCGTTAACTATTCTGTTAAATATTTTAAACATTTAAGGTTAAAAAGATAATTGGCAGAAATTTGAACTAAAAATGGTTTAACAAAATAATAAAATAATATTAAAAATAATACAATAATATATTGTAATTTTTTAAATTTGAAAATTAAGAAAATCCCAGATTGGATCCAAATTGAAATCAATACATTTGTTGAAATTAAAAATTTAACACATCTATTTTTTTATTAAAAAACAAAGTTAAAAAAAATAAAAAATAAAAAAAATAAAAAAGAGTAAAAAATGAAAAATGAAAAAAAAAAAAAAAAAAAAAAAAAACCCTCTTTATCTCGATTGGCTATTAACAGATATGTGTGAGAGAGAATATGGGTAGAGAGAGAAACTCTGATAGAGAGAGAAACTTTGATGATTCACGTTTTGGAAGCAAGGATGATTTCAGAAGAAGATTGGTCTCAATCTTTATTAACAATCTGAACCCACAGGTGGATATCATCGGATTATGGGGCATCTTTAAACCGTTTGGAAAGGTTAGAGATGTCTATTTATCAGCAAAGTCTGAATCAAGAAAGAATAGTTTCGCCTTCATCAGATTTGAAACCAAGGAGGAGGCAGAAAAGGTGGCAAGAACCACCAACGGAATGCACGTGTACGGGTGGCCAATAACAGCAAAGATCGCTTCAGTTGGGTGGAATGAAAGAAGACAGCAGTCGGGTAAACAACACCAATTGGGAGATTTCATGAAGGAGCCGGTATTTAAATCCCATAGAAAGGAGACTTTGACGGAAAACCTTGGTAGAAGGAGGACCTTTGTGGAAGCTCTGGCTGGGGACAGGGGAAAGAGAATAGAACAGGTGGAGAGTCATCATGAGGAAGCTTTAACTATGTCCTGGGATATCAATAGCGGTGATACTGAGTGGCTACGAAGAAGTGCAGTCGGCATATTGAAATCCTTTTCTAATGTGTCCTCTGTAAATTCAAGACTTAGTAGCAGGGGCTTCTCTTTTTCGGCTAATTATTTAGGAGACAAGAGCGTATTATGGCGTTTTGAAACAGAAATTGATAAAGAAGGATTCATCAAAAATAGATTCTTTTGGGATGATTGTTTTGTCTCTATGAACAACTGGTCCGATGCTTTTTCATCAGTCTATAGAACTGCGTGGATTAATGTTATGGGAACCCCGCTTCGTTTATGGAGTGACTCTTTCTTTATCAAACTTGGGTGGATGATTGGGGAACCATTGATGGTTGATGAACATACTACCTTGAAGAGCAGACTAGACAGAGGAAGAATCCTTGTTCTAGTAAATAAAAATGCTCCGATTCCAACTAAGATTTCTGTGAAGGTTGGGAACAGTTCAATTCAGATTGCTCTAAAGGAAGAAGAACACCCGGCTGACATATTATGGGTGGAAGCCTGTCTAGGTCTATCAAAGTCGTTGGGTCCGGGGGATTCAAATGTTTCAGCAAAGAAGACAGATTCACAGGAAGAAGATGTGGTTGAAGCATGGGATTACACCTCTCCAACAGGGATGCATTGGAAGGAGGAGAGACAAAACCTCAGACACACCTTTCAGAACAAAAAGGAGGATCGCAGGTATAGGGCTGCAAAACCTGTCATAAAAGAGTATTTTCGGAAAGACTCTGTCAAGTCTCCTTGTAAAGGTATCGAAAAGGCTATGATAAGCAAAGGGAAGGAAATGTGGGTGTGCAAACCGAAAAGGAAATTGGGACAAGTGCGCAATGGAAAGCTGTTTATTGGAAAAAAGCAAGGTCAATGTGAGACAGCTAGATGTTCCGAAACCTCTTCATCTTCTGACAGCTCTCCAGAAAGGGGGACGCCTTTGAATTTCAAACTTCAGAAAGGTGAGTGCTCGTTGAAAAGGGTGTCTGGAAAGTTTGAAGGGGGAGAAATTCATTCTGGGCCTTTGCTTACCAACCCATCTGAATGCTCTTCTCTGGAAAGCCCAATTGTTGGCCATATGGCTGATATTGAGCAGACTTTTGTGGCTGACTCAATAGAAACAGAAAATATGGGAGGAAATTCAATTGGGCCTCAGCTTGTGATTCCCTCTCGTGGCACTACTATTGAAAGCCCAATCCAAGCTCACTTGGATGAATTAGAGAAGGTTTTCTTGAAGCCCAATAATACCGATACAGGAAATAAGAACGAAGGAGGGGTATCAAAAAGTCTCAACCCAGTCAATCCTTCATTATGCACACCCCTGGAAAGTCCCATTTTAGCCCATCTAAATGAGCTGGAGGTGGCATTTGTGAAGGCTAATGCAGACTTATATCAGGAAAGTGATGAAGGTGCTAATATCGACATTGAGGAAGCAGCGGAGGCAGAGAGAAATTTGGCTACTGAAGAAAATAAGGGAATCAAGTCAGGGGAAATGGAGGTAGATGTTCAAAATCGAATCAAAAGTGGGAAGAAGAAGATAAACAAGAGTGGATTTTCTTGTAAGAGTCACGGTATGAAAACAAGGAAATCTAAAGGTGATGGAGATGGAAAAAAGGCAGCAAATGATAATACAAATCTGGTGGTGTCTTCTATCAATTATCAGGCCAATGATGATGAAGTGACCAAGGTAATTGAGACTGGAATTGCGTTGGGAGTGGACTTCAATGGTAAAGAGGAAGAAATTAAGGTGATTTTAGCGCAGAGAGAACTGGAAGATGCCAAAAGAAGTAAACTGAAACAGGGGAAGTAATTCTTTTCTTTTTTTTGTTTTTTTTGTTTGTGAGGAGTCTTTAGTCTTGATGTTAGCAGTTTCTTGGAATTCTAGAGGTCTTGGTGGTGGTGAGAAGAGAAGGATGGTGAGATCCTTAGTTGGTAAATACAAACCTATTGTGTTCTTTCTTCAAGAATCCAAGCTAGCTAGTTTCAATAGCTCTGTTATTAGTTCTTTAGGGGGCAACTGGCTCTCAAGAGGTATGGGAGTAGATGCCGTCGGTTCAGCGGGTGGTCTAATTACTCTATGGAACGAAGACAGTTTTTTGGTAAAAGCTTGCATAAAGTCCGATAGATGCATCGCCTTGGCTGGGGAGCTCGTAAATCTGAAAAAGTTAGTAGTGTTCTGCAATGTATATGCAGCAAATGTGGAGAGTGAACGAAAGGTTTTATGGAACTTTATTCTCCAAGCTCAAACCTCGTTTCCTTTTCCGTGGTGTATCGGCGGCGATTTCAACACTGTTTTATCTTCTTCAGAGAGGAGAGGGGCTTCTTGTGACATGAATTCGGTGAGAAACTTCAACTCTTTCGTCCTTCAAGCGAAAGTAGTAGATATTCCCCTTCACGGCAGTAATTTTACTTGGACAAATAGCAGAGAACAGGCTTCATGGGCTCGCCTAGACAGATTCCTTTTGTCTCCAACGTTACTGTCTTGGTTCCCTAAATTAGTGCAGCACGGGTTGCCGAGGAATATTTCCGATCATTGTCCGATCATGGTGGGAGAACCCAAAACGGATTGGGGTCCTACTCCTTTCCGATTCTTCAACAATTGGCTTGAGGATGGGGATCTCATGAAGAGGGTGGCTGACGAGTGGTGTCAAAACAGTGTTCATGGAACCAGTGGGAAGGTTCTGCACACTAAGTTAAAAGGTTCCAAGATTCTGATTAAGAAGTGGCATCATTCGAAGATTAATGAAGCGTCCACGATCAAAGTTTCTGAGGACAGGCTCAAAGAGGTTGATTCCAAAGCTGAAAGATTCGGATGGACCGAGTCGTTGAGGATGGATAGAGCGAAATGTTTAAGTGACCTTTGGAGAGCTATTAGAAGGGAAGAGCAACAATGGAGGCAAAAATCTAGGGTGAGATGGCTTCAGGAGGGAGATAAGAATTCGAAATTCTTTCATAGTGTGGCTAGTGGAAGGAGAAGGAGTAATTTCATTGGTGATGTGGTAATGGAGGGAGTTCGTATTGCTGATCCCAAACTCCTCAAAGATGGTTTTTTCAACTTCTTTAAAAACCAATACAAGAAAGCTGTTTGGCAACGCCCCAAACTCTCAGGTTTGAGTTTCAATAAGCTTTCTGAGGATGACTGTTCTGATCTTGACAGGCCTTTTAGTAAAGAGGAAGTGAGTGAAGCTCTCCTCAGCTGTGATGGGAACAAAGCTCCAGGTCCGGACGGATTTAACCTCAACTTTCTGAAAGCTAATTGGAAAGTCATAGAAAGTGATTTTATGAGTTTCATGCATGGTTTCTACAATGATGGGGCGTTGGTCTCTGATTTAAATAGCTCTTTTATCGCTCTTATACCCAAGAAAGGGAGTCCGGAAACCTTTTCAGATTATAGGCCAATTAGTCTTATTGGATCGATGTATAAGGTTCTTGCTAAGGTCCTTGCAAACAGGTTGAAAACGGTTATGGATATTCTCATTGGGGAAACTCAGATGGCTTTTGTGAAGAATCGTCAAATTCTCGATAGTTTCGTCATTGCTGAAGAGATCATTCACAAATGGAGATCCGAAACTACAGGCGGCCTTTTGGTAAAGCTTGATTTTGAGAAAGCCTATGACTGTGTTGATCATGATTTTCTAGATTTTTTGATGAAGGAGATGGGCTTTAGTGATCGATGGAGAGGGTGGATGAAAAGTTGTATTTCCTCTCCAAAGATTTCAGTTTTGATTAATGGGAGCCCTACTTCCCAATTCGTTCTAGAAAGAGGTTTGCGCCAAGGTGATCCGCTCTCCCCTTTTTTGTTTAATATTGTTACTGAAGCCCTAAGTGTTTTGCTTAGGAAAGCCTGTGATATTGGTATGTTAAGAGGTATTTCTTTTGGTGTCAACTCGGTTCACATTTCGCATCTTCAATTTGCGGATGATACAATGTTGTTCCTTCACCCTGAGGAAGATTATTTGAGTAATGCCAGAAGAATTCTCAGGTGTTTTGAACTGGCTTCTGGCTTAAGGATTAACTTTCATAAATCGTGTGTGGTTAGAGTCGCAAAGAGAAGTTATATGGATGATAGGTGGGCTGAAATTTTTAGGTGCAAGGTAGCTAACCTTCCAATTACATACTTAGGTCTTCCTTTAGGCGGAAAACCAAGACTAAAATTTTTTTGGTATCCCCTCCTTCAGCGGATCCAGAGTCGCCTTGCGCCTTGGAAGCGTAAGTTTCTGAATAAAGGTGGGAGATTGGTGTTGATTAAAGCGGTCCTGTCGAGCTTGCCCACGTATTACATGTCTGTTCTCAGGCTTCCTACTAATGTGGCTAATGAAATTGAGAAGACTCAACGTTCTTTTTTCTGGGGAGATGGGGTGGAAAAAAGAAAAATTCATGCCGTGGATTGGAAGTCGATGTGTAGTAGCAAAAGTAAAGGGGGTTTGGGTATTGGTAGAATGATCGATAAGAACAAAAGTCTCCTAGCTAAATGGGTCTGGAGATTTAGCTCTGAGACTAATTCCTTGTGGCGGAAAGTTGTTTGCGCTAAATATAATGTGTGCTCGAACGATCTTTTGTGGGATTGGAAAGGTCCGTCGAATTCGTCTTCCTTTGTAAAGGCGGTGGGCAGTCTTTTTGAGCTGAATTCTGGCTCTGATCAGCTCCTTACTAAAGGATTGAAAGTGATTGTGGGTGATGGAAACAGAGCAAATTTTTGGACTGACTTGGGCTGTTTAGACATGCCTCTTATGACAGCCTATCCTCGCATCTTCACATTAGCTGTGAACAAAAAAGGATCAGTCAAGGATTTTGGCAAGTGGCAAAGGAATAGGTGGGTATGGGATGTCCCTTTACGGAGGCAAGTTTTCGACTGGGAAAAGGATCAGTTGATGGCCTTCTCTTGCTCCTTAAATCGGATAAGGATGCGAAAAAATGTTGCAGATAGAGTGGCGTGGTTCTTCAGCTCTGATGGCTGTTTTTCAGTGTCCTCTTTTAGGAGATGTTTGGAAGATGGTCTGACAGATAGGGACTCAAATTACAAGTTCATTTGGCAAGGAATTTGTCCTTCGAAGATTGAGATGTTTGTCTGGCAACTTCTCAAAGGTCGGGTCATGGTTAAACAAGTTATTCAAAGGTTTGGTTTGACAAATGATGCTTCTATTGATTGTTCGATGTGCAATGAAAAGCCTGAGTCTATAGATCATCTGTTTCTTCATTGTGAGTGGTCCCTTCAGCTGTGGTTCACTTGTATGAGTTGGTGGGGAGTTAGTTTTTGTGCCACTAGGACTCTTCATGAGTGGGCTGGCAACTGGTCTGCTCTATGTCCGATGGCGAAGTTTGGAAGAGCTTGGAATTCTCTGTTTTTCGCTCTTGTTTGGACTATTTGGGAGTCTAGAAATAATCTGGTCTTCAAAGACAAAAGGCCTTGTGTTTTTCAGGCTTCGGAGGTGGTAAAGCTTAGAGTGGCTTGGTGGTTCAAATTTCATGGGAAAGGATCAAAAGACCCTATCACTTATATTCTGCTGAACATTAAAGATTGCTGCAGGGATTCTCCCCGTATGAAGATGCATGATGCTGAAATTTGGTGCCCCCCGCCTGTCGGCTCTCTTAAATTCAACGTGGATGGCTCCTCTAAAGGTAATCCAGGCCCTGCGGGCATTGGTGGGGTTTTGAGAGACGCTAATAGCAGAGTTTTGGTTTCTTTTTCTGCTTCTATTGGCTTTAAGAATTCCATCACAGCTGAGATTTTGGCTATCCATAAAGCTTTGGAGCTTTGCGTGAAGACTCCAGCTCTTCATGGTACAGATATTCATGTGTCTAGTGACTCAATGACGGCTGTTTCTTGGATTAATGGCGATGGAATAGGTAGCACGGAGCATTTCAATCTCATTTATGATATTCGTGAATGGCTTAGCTATTTGGGGAAGGTCACTGTGATTTTCAATTCTAGATCGTCTAACACCTTTGCGGATCAGCTGGCTAGACAAGGGTCTGACTCATCTGGATTGTCTTTGTTTTTGGGTTTTTAATTAGCTCTTTTCTGTTTTGCTGGTGTTTTGTGGCCCTGATGTCGTTTCTTGGTGTTTCTCTTTTTGGTTTTGTGGCTCTCTTTTCTTTTGTTTTGTGGTGGCTTGTGGGGTATGTTCTGCGGTGCTGTTCTTGTGCTTCTTCTTGGTCTTTTTGGCCTGCTTGCCTTCTTGGCTTTATAAAATGATTGTTCAAAAAAAAAAATCTCGATTGGCTATTGTCACCGATAAATTGGAAAGATACTCCATGTTTTTCATGGACAATCACAAATCCATTCCTTTTAACATCAATTTTATGCTTTATGTTTTATAATATATAGTCATGATTCTTGAGTCAATATTTTCTCTTAATGGTAATGATGGCCCATTTTCTAACGAAGATTAGGGAATGATGGCCCCTGCATGGCGGTCCATGCTTGGGTAACTACCGGTCGCTACGTCAAGGTTCATCTGAGTGTGTCTCAGGGTTCGACGAAGTGATCATTCTTATTTTAGCCGTACCCCGCTGTGTCAGCCATGTAAGCATTATTTAACCCAATTCTATTGCTTTTTTTTTTTTTGTGGCAAAAAGTGATGAGATGGATAATTGCACTATAAGTATGCTTATACTTATGTACTTACAGGAGAAAATTTGGGAAAATAAGATAACATTAGCAATGAAAAAAGAAATAATAATATGAGACTGATGTTATAATGATGATGAAAGGGCCTTGGAAAAGATTTTTTATTTTGATATTGAACATCAAGTCATTTTATAATTAGAAAAAAGAAAATAAGTATCTTTTCTTAACTTTCTTCAGCTCAAAAAGATAGTGTGGTGAAAAACAAATATTAAAAGACATAAGTCTTGACCACATTCATGTGAATCCACCTAAATGCAATTATGTCTACATTTGCTTTTGGAAAAAAAAAAAATCCATAGTGGAATTTTTGCATTGACTTGGAGTCTTCTTCACATTCCAATCCCATAAATGTGGTCTTTTGTTCGGAATTCCACTCAATTGATATTTAGGGGTGGGCATCCAAACCGTCAAACCGATCAACCCGCCCAAACCAAACCAATTTAAGTGGGTTGGTTTGGTTTCGTTAAATAAAATAAACCGATTGAGTTGTTTTTGAGCAACCCAATTGGTTTGGTTTGGGTTGGTTTATAGGTTGCGTTTTATCAAACCGTATAACCCAACCCAAACCATTACATACTTAAATATATATTATTAATTAAATTATCGGAGAAAACAAATAAAAACTAAAGTTAACACAATATAACAAGAAGTGAACTTCGAAACTTCAAAGTAGTTGAGTTAAAAAAAAATTTTAACGATTATCGTTCTGCACTTGAGTTAAATTTAGTATTATAAATTAGTATTATTATTTATGTTATTGATAATTGGTTTAACTACTTATATTAATAATTTGATATTATTAAATTTATTCAAATAAAAAATAATGTAATTATTTTCTTAAACCGTTAAACCAAACCGAATCGAACTGATTTTTATTGGTTTGAATTGGTTTGGTTTTATCTTATAAATGGTTTGGTTTGAGTTGTAAAAAATAAACCCATTTTATATGGTTTGGTTTGGGTCAACCCAAGCCAACCCATGCCCACCCCTAATTGATAATGACTATTTGCATGACTTGAAAAATCCTCAATCTTGTCACCCGTGAACCATGCTAAGTCCTTCACAGATTCCAAAATAATAATAATAATTTTGGAATTTGTATTAGAACTTATTGGTGAAATTAAGAGAACAGAGAGTTGTACTTTGTGTCTGAAACAGAACATTTGAATTGGATAACCGAGAAATTGTGTTATCGTTTTGATGTGTTTAATCACAATAATTAAAGCAGCTTGAAATATCTAAATACAGGAAGGAAAAACATAATCAAAAATAGAAAAATCATCCGAAAAACTATTTACTTAGAATTTGTACACAATAAAGAACAAAGTACATTAAACGTCATTGCTTTGAACATAAAAAAAATACATCCAATATTTTTTCTTATTACACGCCTAAATTTGTCCAAAAAAAGATAAAATGATTATCACATTTTTGCTTAAGAACTCCAAAGATGAAATTCCGAACAAAAGACCACGTTTATGGGATTGGAATGTGGAGAAGACTCCAAGTCAATGCAAAAATCCCACTATGGATTTTTTTTTTTCCAAAAGCAAATGTAGACATAATTGCATTTAGGTGGATTCATATGAATGAGGCCAAGACTTAAGTCTTTTAATATTTGTTTTTCACCACACTATCTTTTTGAGTTGAAGAAAGTTAAGAAAAGATACTTATTTTCTTTTTTCTAATTATAAAATGACTTGATGTTCAATATCAAAATAAACAATCTTTTCCAAGGCCCTTTCATCATCATTATAACATCAGTCTCATATTATTATTTCTTTTTTCATTGCTAATGTTATCTTATTTTCCCAATTTTTCTCCTGCAGGCATATAAGTGTGAGCATACTTTTACCACAATTATCCACCTCATTACTTTTTGCTAAAAAATATATATATATAAAAAAAAAGGCAATGCAATTGGGTCAAATAATGCTTACATGGCTGATGCAGCGGGGCATGGCTAAATCTTCGTTAGAAAATGGTGCTCTCGAATCCTCAAAGAGCATGTCGAATCCACGACAAATAAATGTTCCAAAGGAACGATTTTATTAAAATCAATCAAAGGTTCCAAATAATAATTCTGTCACTTGCTTAAATAGAAAAAAAAAAAATCAGAATCTTCTAGGATTTGAGATTCCTAACTTGACTCAAAAGAAAAGAATCAAATCTTAACAAGAAAGTAATTTTGATTTATTTCCTAAAACTAAAAAGGAAAAATAAATCATAACTAAAAAGGAAATCCTTAACAAACGGAAAGAAAGAAATCTCCCTAAATTGAAAATATCCCCTAAATCACACATAAAACATAAAAGTAGGAAATCTTCTGAAAGTGTCCTACATCAATGGCAAAAAATGATGAGGTGGATAAGTGTGCTATAAGTATGCTCACACTTATGTGCCTACGAGAGAAAAACTCCGTTTTTCCGGTGAGACCATTTTCTTTTTTACATTATAAATTATATAAAATTACTTTGTAACACAATTACGTAACCTTGTGGAACTATTGAGACAAATCCTCAACGTTGAAATCTTGTAATTACCCGGATTATCAAGGATCTTATTATAATTGTACAACAGCCTATAAAAAAGGTTCTCTCTCTGGAAAAGATATTCTAGATCCAGAAAAGATTTTCTAGATGGAAATAATTATAGCTATGAATGGAGACCAATATTTTCGTATAGAACTTAACATATTTTTTGAAGAATCATGACTCAAGAATTATCATATCAACTTAAAGAGAAAATTCATTAGTATTATGAATCAAGTAATGCTACATTGCCCAAATTTGGTGCTCAAATGATGTGGCAACAATGTAGACCATTCATTTAAATCATGCAAATTTAATACAATTTAAATTAATGGTCTATATTGTTGTCACATCATGCAAATTTCGTTGGCTGCTGTTTGTGCTGTGTGATCGTTGCCTTTGTTGTTTGTTTTTGTCTCTGCTGTGGTGTTTCTTGGTCCTCTGTTTCTGTTCTGTTGTGTTGGGTCTGGGGTGGTTTTTGGTGTGCTTTCTGTGGCTTCTTGGGTGTTTGGCCTGCCTGTCTGGCTGGTTGCTGTAATGGTTGTGTTGTTGTGTTGGCTTTTGCCTAATAAAATTTCTGCTATTCAAAAAAAAAATTGTTGCAACATCAGTTGGGCATCAGATTTGGACACTAAATTTAGGCAATGTAGCATTACTCTTATGAATCATTATCCTTTTCTTTTTCTTTTTCCTTTGATGACATGAAACACTTAAATCTAATTTGCTTTCTAGCTTTTTCTTTTTGAAAGATAACTAATTTGAAAAATCAAAGCTTAAATGGTTTCTTCTTTACTAGACTTAATTTAAAGTCTTTGCTGTCATCAACAAAGACTTTGAAATTTTGATGCAAAGTCATGATGAAGGAAATTTCCTGCAACTTTTTTCCACAAAGGATTGCTGGATTGTTGAGACAATTGTTGAGATTATGTTCAAGGGGACGTCATTGAGACACTATAAATAGCAAGGTACGTATCACAACCTTCTTCATGCACATTTAATTTCTTCATTTTACATTATTAATTTCTATGATCACAATGAAACCAAGCATGAGTGTAGCCCTTCTTTTCTTTGTGTTGCTTCTCATAGCAACCACAGACGTTAGCTTCTGCTATGGAAGCACTTCTGTTGGTTATTGCGTTGAAAGTGAGAGACAAGCACTTTTAAGCTTCAAGCATGATCTTAAAGATCCTTCAAACAAGCTTGCCTCTTGGATTGGTCATGGAAATTGTTGTACGTGGGCTGGCGTCATCTGCGATAATTCGACAGGCCATGTCCTTGAGCTCCGCCTTAGAAATTCTTTCACATTAATGGCCCACCCATCTGTTGCTGATATTGGCGCTTATATGAGGTCAGAGTTGGGTGGTAAGATCAATCCCTCTTTGCTTAATTTGAAACATTTGATTTACCTAGACTTGAGCCACAATGACTTTGGAGGGCTTCAGATTCCTGGATTTATTGGTTTCATGGAGAATTTAAGATACCTTAATCTCTCTGGAACTGGATTTTCAGGATTGATTCCTCACCAACTAGGAAATCTCTCTAACCTTCATTATCTTGACCTCGGTTCTAGTCATAATTTATATAATTCTAATAATTTATATGTTTTGAATTTGGGTTGGTTATCTGGTCTAGCTTCCTTGAAGCACCTTGATTTGAGTGATGTGAACCTCACTAAAGCCTCTGATAATTGGCCTTCGAAGATAAACATGCTTTCTTCTTTAGTAGTATTGCACTTGGCACATTGTGGAATCCAACACTTCCCTCCATTATCTGTGGCAAACTTTTCATCTCTTGCAGCAATTGATCTTTCCTTCAACAACTTTGAAAACTCTTTGATTTCCAGTTGGGTTTTTAGTCTTAGTCACTTAGTCTACCTTGATCTGAGCTTTAATGATTTTCAAGGTCCAATCCCTGACGGACTTAAAAACTTGGTTTCTCTTAGATATCTTGATTTATCTGACAACCGCTACAATTCTTCTATACCAAATTGGTTGTACAAATTTAAAAATTTAAATGTTCTTAATCTAGGTTATAACTCCATTTCTGGCACAATTCCATCATCTCTAGGAAGACTTTCATTTTTAAGTTCTCTTGATGTTTCCTATAACAAATTGAATGGAACTATTTCTGAAATTCACTTTGTCAATCTTACAAGACTTTCAAGTTTTGATGCTTCTGGAAATTCACTTGTGTTGAAAGTTAGTCCGAATTGGGTTCCTCCTTTTCAACTTTATGGGTTAGGGTTGAGATCTTGTCATTTAGGATCTCAATTTCCCTCATGGCTTCATTCACAAAAGTTTTTACAATGTTTGGATATATCTAACTCAGGAATTTTCAACGTCCCAGATAGATTTTGGAAATCTCTTTCTCAATTCAGATTTTTAAATCTTTCTCACAACCAAATCCATGGAGGTATTCCAAATTTAACTCATGCACTCTTGCTTCACGTACTTGACTTGAGCTGGAATAATTTTTCGGGTCCATTGCCTCTTATACCATTCAATCCATTTACGGTCGATCTTTCCCACAATAGTTTGTCAGGCTCCATTAATCATTTTTTGTGTGATGATAAAAATAAGTTAAGACAATTGGAATTTCTTAACCTTGCAAATAACTTTTTGTCCGGAGAGCTGCCTGATTGTTGGGTGAATTGGAAATCGTTAACGTTCTTGAATTTAGGTGGTAACAAATTTTTGGGTAACCTTCCAACCTCCATGGGAACTTTAATTCTCCTTGAGTCATTGCACCTTCACAGAAACCGTCTTTCTGGAGAGATACCTCTGTCTTTTGCAAATTGTTCAGAATTATTAGCACTTGATGTTAGTGAAAATGAGTTTGGCAGTAGCATCCCAACTTGGATTGGAGACAAATTTTCAAGATTGTTGATTCTCAATCTTCGTTCAAATAAGTTTCATGGTCTTTTACCGAAGGAACTTTGCCGTCTATCTTCTCTACAGATCTTGGACATTGCTCGTAACAATCTCTCAGGAACGTTGCCAAGATGTGTCAGCAATTTTAGTGCCATGGTTACAATGAACTATTCTGTAGAAAATTCTGTTCAATATAACATATTCAGATCTGTAGAAACGATTGTTGAGGATGCATCACTTGTAACAAAAGGAAAAGTGGTTGAGTATAACACCAATCTTTATTTGGTAAGAAGTGTAGATCTTTCTCTCAATAATTTCTCGGGAGAAATTCCTGTGGAAGTGACAAATCTTGGAGCGTTGCAAACACTGAATTTGTCATACAATTCTTTTAGTGGAAAAATTCCTGGAAGCATCGGTGATATGAGATTATTAGAATCCATTGACTTCTCTGCCAATCAACTTTCTGGTGAAATTCCTGGAAGTATATCAAGTTTGACATTTTTGAATCATTTGAACTTATCCAACAACAACTTGACTGGAAAAATTCCTTTAAGTACTCAGCTACAAAGTCTTGATGCATCCTGTTTTATAGGCAATGAACTTTGTGGATCTCCGCTTCCTAGGAACTGCACTGAGACTTCACCAGCACAGGATCAAGAAAATGGCAGCGGAGAAGATCATGATGGAGATGAAGTGAATTGGTTCTATGTAAGCATGGCTCTTGGATTTGTAGTAGGCTTTTGGGGTGTAATCGGTCCTTTGTTTGTTCATAGAAGATGGAGGTATACATATTATCGTTTCTTGGATCGCCTTAGGGACAAAATTCCCTATGTTGTAAGAAAACATTTCTAGCTTTTTTATGCTTGGAGTTGTTGTGTGTACTTTTATGTACTTGAATTAATAATCAAATAAAGTTTTATCTATCTACTGGATGAATGAACTGTGTGTTTTTCTGTGTATATTTGGGTGCTTTAAAACTACGATGTTTTCTTCCAAAGAGTTCAATTCATAATATACACAAGCTCCTTGATATGCACTAGAATATCAGCCGAGCTGATAGATCTAATTTCTGACTACCAATCATTACAAACTAACTTTAGCCACGTCTGCTCATTGAATCTCTTCTTCTAACCTCCCGTGAATCTTTGATCAGCTGCGCTCTATGCACTGGAAACGCAAGCATTGTAACCAGGGGCGAACGAAGGAAAAAATTGCCGCCCGGGCTAAATTATATATATATAGTATTTTTTTTTTCTCAGTATGCACTAACATTATAAAGTCAACTTCTTAGATATCAATAGTTGGATTTATCTATTTTTATTTAGACAATATATTATAATGCTTAATTAATAGCTCACAAATTCTCAAACTAAATTTATTAAATTCGGTGTGTACTATAGAGAAAACTTTTGTTATTTTATTCCTCAATATAGACAGATATAATGAAGTTCAAGACATGCTACCTATTAATTAAGAATAATTATATATATATATAATTCTTGATGAAAGTATTTATTTATTTATTTTAATAAGAAGATGACACCAATTCAATAATGAATTACTTAGAATATGAAATACATTGTAAAATTTATACACAAACAATTGCTTAAACTTGTAGTTAAAAAAATTATTTAAACTTGCAAATAACTTAATTCTATAATATTAGAAGTCGTAATATTATGTGTATTTTTATAACTTATTTTGAAAAACAAAATAGTTACATTTCACTAAATAGATAAAATATCTAGGGATGGCAATGGGGCGGGTTCGGGGCGGGGTGGCCTTCCCCGCACCCCACCCCATTTATTTTTTTAAAACCCATCCCCTCATAAAACCCCACCATAGATGGAGCGGGTTGGGGCGGGGCGGGGTACAACGGGGAGTGCTTTCCCCATCCCCACCCATTTACCCCATTTATAATTTTTATTATTATTTAAATAATAAATATATAACCATTGAATATGATATAATATATAAAGTAGTAAATAATTCCAAGAAACTATTAAAAAAACATCTCATAAACATAATTTTCACAAGTAAATTCAAACATTTTCAGACATAATCATAAAGTATGAAGTCAAAATGTTTAAAAATCGTAACACTAATCATCTAATAGTTGCATTTATTTTTGTAGTTCTCTCTTCTTTAGTTTGTTTCCACCTCATGTTGTTCTTATATGTTTACACAATTTTCTCTTGATAACACCAGTATTGGGTTTTCACTTTCTAGTGCATCTGTAGACATATTTGTGTCTACCTGAAATAGTGATAAACGAATTAAATTTAATTCAAGAGTTGAGAATTATTAAAGTAATAAACTTGAAAAAAAAAAAAACCGTTGTTATTAAACTTTTTAAAAGTTATTTGAGAAAGAGACTTACTGTATGTCCTCTTATGCTTGAGGTTAAAGCTTGAACGATGAACTTCGAGTTGTTTAAGGATTAGAGACTTAGAGTTGAAGTTAGTGGCTAGGGTTTTTTTAATAGTATTTTATTTTGTCACTTTTTGTTAAGTAACGGTGAAGAGATGTAAAATTAGGGCTAATGTATATATATATTTATTTATTTATTTATTTTCTTTGAAACTACGTAGTTTAACTAAGTATTATTTTAAGCGGGGCAGGGCGGGGTGGGGAGTATAAAACTCATCCCCGCCCCATACCCATTGCGGGTTAGACTATCTATCCCCATCCCCGCCCCATTCCCATCAAATTGAAACCCGTCCCCACCCCAAAAGTGCGGGTCCCCGCGGGGCCCCGTCCCCACGGGGAATTTTGCCATCCCTAAAAATATCATATTAGTGTAATATTATTAAATCTTAGGGGTTTTATGTAATTATTTATTTAATTTTTAAAAAAAAAAATTTGGAGGGCTGCCCGGGCTACAGCCCGGGGCAGCCCTCTCATAAGCCCGCCCCTGATTGTAACACTGTTGTGGGGACTGTCAGGACCGCCACAGCCCTCCCAACCAATGAAATTGCTACATGTATTTATTATACATAAATTTTGATATTATAGTATATAGGAAATAAATTATGATATTATTAGTATAAATTAATTATTAAATATCTTCCCTATTTTATTGTCCATGAAATTAGGAGATAATCAATCTATTTTCCCTCCTTAATTTTAATTTCCAATGCAAAAAAAGAAATAAAAAAATTTCATTAAAATACTTATCTTATATTGATACAATTCTTTACTCTAAATAGTCTGTTTATTAGTAATTATTCAATTTGACCTTTCACATTTTCTTTATCACTCTTCAAGATTTTAGGGTGGGAATTGTAAATTATTAAAAAATTTATGTTTTTCCTTAAGCAATTTTATTCTTACTGTTGTAACTAAATTCTTCTTATTCTCTATCCGAATAATTTCAAGTACTAGATTACAAAATAATAAATATTATGAGTTATTAATATGATTTTGCTACATTTATTATATAGTTTGTTATTTAAACGTTTTCAACTAAAACTACTTAGATGTCGTTTTCAGCTATGCGTATTGTTAAGATTAGGTTTCGTAACAAGATGGAAGATGGATTTCTTACAAATTCTTTGATCATGTATATTGAAAGGGAAATCACATAGCAACTTAGTATATATTCGATTATAGACGATTTTATAAATTTAAACGAGCGTTAGGGTTCCATTTTGATTCATAAAGTTGTATCTATTTTATTTAGTAATTTATTTGTTGTACTATTACAATTTACATATGAAACTATACATTATTACATTTTATTTTTTAAAATAATAGTATATTCATCTTCCGTCAACTTGAATATTTGTTTTTGTCTTGGCCTCCCAAAGCCAAAACTCTGGCTTCGCCCCTAGGGACCGTGAACGTTGAACTGAGGTAGAACCTAAGCTATCACCAGTAAGAGCACTATCTTTAACACTATGGTGGGAATCGTGAACCATTGTGTACAGCACACGAGCACTCCACCTCCAGCCTCCTGCAGTGCCATCACAGGCTGAGCCCAAACATGGAACATAATTCAGCCTGAGCTATCTTTAACACCAACTAAGGGTCGGGATATTATTATTTTCTACTGATCTGATATTTGTCCTGACCTTTTTAAAGCATGTGATTGGTTGTTGATAAAGTGATTGTGGAAACCAATCACATATTAACAACACATTCATTACAATGCTTATATGTCATGAGATTATGTGAGGTCAGGAAAAAGATTAGATCCGTAAAGAATCCAAATTCATCAAAAAAAAAGGGCATTTTAACCGAAAGAGTAAAAGACCCACCCATATTTTGTATTCATCTTACTCGTTAGTATTCTGTTAAATATTTTAAAAGGAAAATGGTAAATAGGTAAATTTCTCTAAATTGAAATTAATTTTATTTAATTTAAGTTAAAATTAAATTATATATATATATCCTGACTCTCTCTTTCAAGTCTCTTCTCACTCCCTGTTTCTGTATTTTGATAATGTGAGCCCACAATGCAATCCAAAAGTAAATGTGAGGTAGCAAAATATTAGCAAATCATTAGTCAGACGTGAAAATATAAAAGGTACAGAAAAATCAAAGGTTCAAAGTCAAAGTGGGACCTAAATAGTAGTTGACTAGCTGTCTTAATCTCCTTAAATATCTTGATTGAATATTAATAATGAAGGAAATTTCCTTCAAATAAACATGCCGAAAACTTGTTCTATGAAGGCTTCTGGTCTAGACTGTAATTAACTAACTGGAGATTTAATTATTGTTGTTTTTTGGATGGCTTTGGGGACAAAATTCTCAATAATTTGATATCTGTGGAGTCAGTATTAATTACAAGTAACGAAGATAGAGTACATTAAGTTTTGTATGATAATTCTGCTAAAAGAAAAGAAAACAAAATATTAGAAAATGATTTGCATCATATCCTCTGATCTGATCAATTCTCAAATACTGTTGTAACTGGAGATTGTTAATTTAGAAAGAGATGATCTAGACCTGCTTGCATTATTTTCTCTTAAATAACATTTTTTTTCTTCAAATTAAATATCTTGTTGTAGATGCATGGGCAGGTGTCGTCTGCGACAACATCACAGGCCATGTGCTTGAGCTCTACCTTGGAGTATTTTACTTCTGGGTAGGTTGAGCAATCCAGAAATGAAAGGGAAGCTGAAATTGATGCTTATGAGAGGTCAAGAGTGGGTCGTGGTAAGTTGAATCCCTGCCTCTTTGCTTGATTTTTAAGCATTTGAATTACTTGGATTTAAGCTATAATGATTTCAGAAGATTTCTCGGTTCAATGGAGAGTTTAATGTACCTTGATCTGTCTACAGCTGGATATTCGGGTATGATTCCTCACCGGCTTGGAAATGTCACCAATCTTAGATATCATGATCTCCATTACAATTTTTTATTTTTTTTTAACAGCAAAATGTTATTAAAAAGCCAAACAAGGCAGAGCAAAACAGCCAACACAACCAGCTGGGCATCCACAAAACACATCAAACAAAAAAAAAAAAAAACAGGGGACAAACAAGAGCAAAGCAGAGCAATACATCCAAGCACAAAAGCAAAATAGAAAAGAAACGAGGCCCTCTCCTAACAGCTGACAAAGACAACCCAAACAGGCGAGCAAAGGCACAAAATCACCCAACGAAATCCCGCGGAACCAGCAGCCAAACACCACACAAACTGCAGAAGCAAGCCCAAAAACACCACAAAACAAAACCAACCCCCTAAAGCCTAAGCTGGAACACAAGCACTACCCATAGCCTTGTTTTTGATCACCATCCTTCTCACCAAATCCCGGAACCTATTATCATTCACCTTGTCCTTCTTAGCGATAATGTCTAACAACTTCTTTCTCCCATTGAAGTTGAGACTGAGGGCCAAACCTTTTTCCAAAACCTTCGTGACTTCATCCTCCAAGTTCCAAACCTCCTTGGAATTTAACTCGGAATTCTGAATCTTCGAATTCGAGCAAACGCTGAAGCTCCTTAGAGTCATACTGTGATTCTTCGACAAAACCGTGCCACATCTCCCTTCTTTATTCTTAGCAATACCTGAAGAAACCACAGATAAACCTCTGACCTTGGACCCATCATTTCGACCCGGATTCTTTCCATCCACAGCCTCTTTGATCGGATCCTTTGAGCTTCGAATTACACCAGCTGAAGTATGAGCTAAAACTGATAATTCCACGCCTCCTCTACCATTTATACATAAATCTTCATTTCCACAACTAGACATTTCTTTTGGGCTTATTATTTCACCATCCTCAAACTCAAAAGGACCAATCTTAACCCCTCCTTTCGGGCCTTCTAACAACTGAAAATTCTGAGTTTTATTGGGCCCTTTAAAACCTGTCATCTAAGAAAGATCAGACCCATCTTCCTTCAGAAGCCCACGAGGCCCACACTTTGCAGAATTCCCATCCTTATGAAATTCAAAATTTTGAAATGATCCCCTTACATCCTCTGAATCAGAAAAGTGACGAGAGGGTGTCACCATCACTGCTATTACCCCTAGCAAAAGAAAACTTTTGAACACTACATCCCTCCCCTACACACTCATTATTGTCCTGAAAAAGCCTACACTGCTGCACATTAGGACCTATACTCACCCTCTTGACATCTTGCTTACAATTCACTTTCAGCTTAGAATCTGTTTTGGCTATCTTCTCTTCCTTTACTGGAACACCTTGATTTGAGTGGTGTGAATCTTAGCAAAACCTCTGACCGAGATAAATACACTCCATTCTTTGAAAGTGTTAAAATTGGCTTCATGTGAACTTCCGCACCTTCCTCCACTGTCCATTGTTAATTTTTCATCTCCTACTCATCTACACTTTCTTGACATGAGATTCAATTTTTTTCAAGGTCCAATTCCTGATGTAATTCAAAACTTGACTTCTCTTAGACATCTTGATTTATATTGGAATAGTTTCAATTCTTCAATACCAACGTGGTTGTATAGCCTTACCCATCTCCAGTACCTTTCTTTATGTTATAATAACCGATCGAACCATTTTGATATATGTTTTCGATCCTATTTCCTACACTTTTGTGCTCGTTTCTCAAGTAAAATCCCGATATTTAATAGCTTAGTAATTCTAGAGAAATGGTGCTTAATTGCTTTGATGCATCGAGTTTTTCAGTTACTTGAACATTTCCAATCTTCCAATAATAACTTGATTGGAAATATTCCCTTGAGTATTCAACTACAAAACTTGGATGCTTCGAGTTTTATTGGTAATGATCTTTGTGGATCTCCACCTCCTAAGAATTGTAAAAAGACTTCTCCAACAGCGGACCATGAAAATTGTGAAGAGAGAAAGATGATGAAGATGATGAAGTGGATTGGTTCTATGTAAGCATAACACTTGGATTTGTAGTTGGTTTCTGGAGTTTGATCAGTCCTTTGATTGTCAACAGAAGATGGAGATATCTGTATTGTCGTTTCTTGGATTGCCTTGTGGATATATTTGGCAATGTTGGAACTTGGAAGAAAACGTTTCTAGGCATTTCAAAATTTGTATTAGTGATTTTTTTAATGTATTTTAATCATCAATCAGAGTACTATAATAAGCGAAGGCATTTTATATTGGAGTGCATGTGCTTCTAATATATTTGTTCTTTCCTTTGTCTCTTTGATGTGCTGCTGCCCTGTTTTTATTTTATTATCTGATCATGCATTAATCTTGGATGATGTGGCATTTTGATATTTATGTGTAAGCTAGCTCCTTATTAGTCGAAAAAAGACATGTAAAAGACAATGTTTTTGTGCTGAAGTAAAATGAAAAAACAGAGAACAGAAGCTAGTGATATAGCATCCCCTGCACTTTTGTTAACTTTTTTAAAACCAAGACTATTTTTATGCACTATAATTATCAAAATAACCAACAACCAACACAAAAACACACTCTAGCTCTCTCTCTCTCTTACACGGCTTCATTGACAGACAAACACGGAACACTGATCAAGTTTGAAGATTTGTAACTAATCTCTTCAATCTACATATGTAAATTCTGAGTTCATTAATATATATAAATATTTCAATCATCTGTTGATATGATCGAGTTCCTTGCACAATTCAAATGCTAATTTGAGGTGGATTTGTGCTTATCATGTTGCTTTGATTTTTTATGCTCAGGTTCTTATGTGGGTTCACTTCAAAAACTAGTTTCAGTTTCTTGCTCCTGATCTTATTAAATAATTTGATCAATTGAGTACAATTTTGTTTTCATCCTTGAATTAGATGATAGAATTTTTTTAGTCAATGTACTATGCTTGGAGATGAATTTAAATCCTCCATTATTAAGAAAACAAATCGACACTCTGTTGAATGAATATACTCAGTGATATTACAGATGAATTCAAAACACTCTATTCTGATTGATTAAACAAATTTGAATTTTTACAGAGCAATTATGATATTAAAAAGAAGACATAAGAAATTAACCTTTTAATAATTGGGTTCTTGTAACTCCACCAGTCATTAAGGAATCTAAGAAAAGTCACAAAGAATTTAGACAATACTGTGTAGACTCCACCAATCTGTCATCAGTAAATCAAAGTCAAGTCATTGTAGTAGAAAGGACCCAAAGAACATGATAATAATTTCTACCCACCATGCACCCATTCAAGAGTGACAATTGTTTGGTCATTCATTTGGTGCTTTAATTTCGTTTTCTGAATCAAACCCTTATCAATTTTTTAATTAAGATTTATTATTTTTTTAAGTCTTGATCAAACGAGTATAGGATGATTGAGGGTAGCTTTGATGCAATAGATGCACCTTATATCTTCTGTAGTTTTGTTACGATCATACAACATATTTTTGTTGAAATCTCTCACGATTACCATCATCAAAGAAAGAATCAAAAAATTATTATTGAGAATTGATGATTTGGATCTTTTACAAACCATGTGGAATCCAACTCTCACCAAAAATAGTATGAGTTATTGTTCCAACCACTGACCACACATGTCAAAATAGAGGATTCTGTTCTGGGTTCTCATTTGCATTAGAGAGTTATCTGCAAGAACAAGGATCTCCAACTAAAGAAAACTTTATATAAAATGACGGATTTTTAATTTTATAAATATTGAAATATTTGATGGTTCCATTGCCTTTTATTGCATAAAAATTACACAATAATGATCCTAAAATAAAGCCATAAGAAATCTAACTTTTTCAATTGGGTGCTGACCCAAAAATAATACAAGGCATTTGAAGACAATATAAATGAAAAAATAAAATAAAATAAATAAATCTCAGCCATTGATTATATATGTCACTGGACAGTCAATGCAAAGATCAGTCCTATATGAAATCTCAATCCTTTGAATTGAAGACTTGGAATCTTGTAAATCTTGTGGACTCCACTTGTTGAGTGGTCGAAAATTAAAGCTTTTGTAGCAGGATTCGAAGAACATGTCATTTTCCTTCCAACTGAACACTAATTTTTTTTATTTTTTTATTTTTGGGTTCATCTAATTTGGTGCTTTAGTTTCATCAAAGTACTTGGTTTTATTATCACAAAATTGCTTCAAAATTGACTTGTTATAAAGCTTTTAACGCAAAGATTGGATATCAGTAAAAGATGAGCAGTAGACCATTCAATAATCTTCAAAAATGAAATTTCATATTTTAGTTTAAATTTTATATTAAGATATTTTATGCTTCCATTGCATTAATGCATGGAAAATACAGAGCAATGGTCATAAAAATATAGCTTTTTCAATTGATGGTTATTATGTTCTGTTGGGCTTGGAGGCCCTATTGTGTCCAGCCTAATGATGGCTATTAACGCCCAAATAGTTAAGGGACTATTTGGTAAATTGGGTTGTAAATAACCTTAAGTTAATTTGTATAAAAAGCAACAATATCTTGCTTTTGAGATGTGTGTGCAGATCACAGTGAATGATTCTATGTTCATGGTTTACGGTTGTTCCTGCGCACCTGCAGATCAAATTTGACTATTCCTTTGTGGCAGTCAAATTGATCAAAGTCATAAATACTATTCACGATGTCAACAAAAATGAAATAGAAGGATAAGCAAATTAGGCCAACTCCAATGTACAATACCAAACTCTAAATCAATCGGAGAATATTTTTACACCAAATTTGTTTTAATTCCAACGTTCTATAACAAATTTTACACTTAAAGAGTATCTTTACATAAATAGATATCTCTGTCATTTCGATTTGACAGTTTCTATATTTCTTATATTTTTGTCTTATAAACATGTGTGAGAACAGGAATAAGGACAGAGGGAAGGGGAGATCGAGGTTCATGACCCTCTTTCCCTAAAAAAAACAAAAATTCTTTAAAATTCTTTTGAAAATATTATAAAATTATTACTAAACTTTAAACCCTTTTCTTTAGACCTTCTATTCTTTTTTTCTTCTGTTTTTTTTTAGCATATAATGGGTTAATGACCCCTGCTTGAATTTCTGGATCCGCGGATGTCTGAGAAGCTTTCTCTGAATGTTTAGTGCATTTTACTAGGTGCTTGATCAAGCTGAAAAATTGTCTTTACACAAAAAAAATTGTAAGAGTTGTGATATTAGCACCCCTAAAAAATTGTATGTACACCCCCTTTCATAAGTACACGTACCTCTAAAATATTTTGAAAAATCTTTGGTTCGTAAACAAACCCCACTTAATGCAAACAATACCCTTTATTTAATTTTATTGTATTATATTTTTGTAAGCACACCCCGCTATTTTGTTATCTAATCATATTTATTTAAAAAATTTTATTTTATATCTTTTTATTCGAACAAATGATTTCTCCAAAAAGAAAAAATGTAATTCTTGCACAAAAAAAAAAAAAAATTAATTTAAAAAATTGAGGTCACTTAAAAAATTGTCTGGAAAAAAACTTCTTTTATTGCATAATTTTTTTTATAAGCTCAAAATTCTCCAATTCCACCGAATTGAAAAAGTACTTGCTGTAACCATATTCGATGCATGTGTTGCTATAGCTCTTTTAGTTTCTTAATTTTTTATTTTATTTTTTCGAAATTTAAAATCCATTAATAGCAAACAGCAATTACACCAACCAAGAAGAAGGGTCATATGTAAAAGGCGGCTTTCAGTACATAATAGTATATTTTGATTCCTATTTTCCTAAGAAAGTTTTTTTTTTTTTTAAAGAAAAAAAAAATTGTTCATAAGAAAATTTAATGTTGGAATTGATTTTTGTTTTACTCAATTATAACATTAAATTGTTCGTTAACTCAATCAATTTGTATTCCTTATAAGAAACTGAAAGTAGTATTTAAAATAGAAGTTGGGGTTTGAAAAAATAGAAAGGTTTTAATTATATATGTGAATATCAAATCATTGATATAGGAAACTTCCTTCTTCTTCTTCTTTTTATATAAAGGATTAATATAAATCCAATTAATATTTGTTGGTATACGTACTTACAAACTAGTTAGTCTTTTAAGTAATTTTATTCAAAGGTAATATTGGATTTTCAAAAAAATACTAAATTGTGATATACATACGGTTTTTGAAGGGTGCAAATATCGCCACTCTTAAAAAAAATGTATTGGGCTGTTCAGAGTCACAATTTTTTTAAATAAAAATGAATTGGGCCTTTCAGAATCACAATTCTTTTTTCTATGGACTATAACAACTCATAACAGACCCAAACTTATATACCAAAAACTCAATACTACATGTTAGCTTTAATAATAAAATAAAAAAATAAAAAATGGGGCCAGGGTGTTTGCACTTGGTGCACCACCCTATGGCCAGCCCTGATCTTTGGATGGGGAGAGTTGTAGAGTTGACAATATATATGAGAATCTTAACACAACTAAAGAAGAGAGTGTGTTTGTCAACAGCAACCAGTCATCAGAAGCTTTGCTGAGATTTGCAAAGCTGAAATGAAGATGGTGTAACAAAGAAAGACCAGATAACCAATGCATATTCTCAACATGTAACTTGTTCCAACCAAGATCAAGACACTCTAGATTGGAGATTTCCAAGTTGATGAGGAATCATTCCCGCAAATCCAGTTCTAGAGAGATTAAGGTATCCTAAATTCCCCATAGAACCAAGAAATGTAAGAATATGAATTCTTTCGAAATCATTCCCACTTAAGTCTAAAGAAATCAAAAGTTTCAAATCAAGCTAGGAAGGATTTATGTTACCATGCAACTTTGACATCTCATAATTAAGCATCCAGTTGAGTATAAGATGTATATCCGTTGAAGGGGTTTCTAGGTTGAGCTCAAGGACATGGCCTGTGAGGTTGTCACAGACGATGCCGCTCCACGCACAACAGTGATCTCCATCACCAATCCGTGAAGCAAGCCTGTTGGAAGGATCTCTGAGACCTTGTTTGAAGCTTAAGAGTGCTTGTTTTTCACTTTCAATGCAGCTGCTCACGTTGTAAGAGCTTCGATTGCAAAAGCTAAAGTTGAAGTTTGCTATGACAAGTAACTCAAGGAGAAGGACAAAATGAAGACTGAGCGACTTTAATGCAAATCCAGGTCAATCATGTGATCCTGACTCCTGAGAAATCCCACTTATGGAATGTGTTAGATAACTTGTGTGAATGGATATCAGAGTTTGGTTTGGCCCTGGAGTCTTGGGTTCAAATCCCTCACATGCATCTATTTATTTTAGAGATTACATTGCTAACTATAATTAGGGTTCAAATATTGTGCACCAAATTGATTGTATATGGCATGAAAATAAGTTCATTCAAAGCTCTCTCTTAACAATGTGATATTATTCTTCATCAAAATTTGAAGATATTCAGAATTCCTAACAATTATTGAAAAATGTAGTACATAGCAGCTACTTTGTTACATTAATGATTCAACTCTCTGGAATTTGGAGAACATGTTGCTCATAAATCTGCAAATAAGCCTCAGATAGTGCAACCACTTGAGGAAGAACTTCTCCAACATGCAGGTCCTGCATCTCATACCATAATTCATCAGACTTGCGCTGCACGAAAACCTTGTAAATCCCCTCCTCAGGTTTTCCGTCATGAACAACATTGGCAATCAGATCATACTTTTTAAGCATGTAGTCCTTCAATACCAAATTTTTTACAGGAAAGCTTACCAGGGTGGGATTCTTTTCCGTGAAGAAGTCTTTCTTTGCAAATCGCCCCACGCGGAAAATCAAGTACTGCGGTAATCTAGTGATTCGGTATCTCATCCTTGCCACAGAAGAAAGATTAAGAACAACCTCAGTCACTGTTTTGCCATCAAACTTATTCAATAGATTAAACAAAGCAACCTGGGGTATGATGCTTTTCTCCATCACATCTTTGAAAAGAGGTGGTGGTGGCAAATCCAAACCAAGTATCAAAAACGGCATTCTACAGCTTTCCGTTGTAGTATTATCAGGATTTATAATCTCCTTCGCGACCTCCAATTTGCCCTGGAAACACTCATGGATGATGCTGCTAATAGTAGTAGTATTCTTCTTCAAAGTTCCGATTAGACCTTTATGGAGCTTGTTTAGAAGCCATGACATGAACTCAACAGGATTTGAATGTTGACATATTTGAGACCACTTTTTACAGGATTTCACTGCTTGAAGAAACTCATGTGGGCTCACATGTCCTTTGTAATTTCTAGCATGCCATATCTTCCTTGTAAGTTCTCCGAATCGATGAACAATTGGAGATTTGCAGAGCTGATAGTTTTCCAGGATAAGGAAGAAATCCCTTAACCGAGTAACCCTCATCAGAGATTGAATCGCGACGTTTACAAAATCAGTCTCCAGGTTGATGTTATTCAGACCCACCATTCCTGGAATGTAATTTGAACCATCCAGAGCCCTAGACCAGAGATTGTTTTTGTCAATCTGTTGTATTTCTTCTTTGCTAAATCTTGGATTTAACACATTCCTGATATCATACAAAGACGGATCTTCGATCTCGTACCCTTCAGGAATGCAATGGAATTTCTCTGTTTCAAGATTGATAAACACATGGTGTTCTGCTTCCAAGCTGTGAGTATAGGCCTGCGATTTCTGTCCTCTTCCCTTGAAAAATTTCCCACAAACCAAACACGCATACACATTCAAATCGGACAATGAAACGGAACAAAGCTTCCTGAAATCAAAATCCAGGACTTGTCGATTTACCGTATCGAGATAAGGGCAGTCCCTTCGCACTTCAACGAGTTGCTTTCGCTTTTGGCCAACCCCACCATGAGCATCGTCCTGGAAACCAAGGTGAGCCATGGACATTGAAGCAATATTTTTTTTTATTCTCTTCAAACCCTATTATTTGGTATTGAAATTATAAGAGAAGTGAACAGGTCGGTCTATATATTATATAGAAACTAATCCGAGTCAAAATCCTGTAGAAATTAAGAAATCAGAAACCGGCTTGGAGTAGGAAAACTGACCCGACTTTGTTACAAGTCCGAGAAAGACTATATATATACTAATCTTGGTATAATTCTTGAAAATTCTTCACAAAGCCAAAACTCTTCATTGGATTACATAAAACGATACACTCTAATCCGAATCCGAATCCAGTCAGGATTAGGAAAACCGAAACCTACTTGAAGTAGGAAAACTGACCTGACTTTATTAGAAGTCCGACAAAGACTATATTAAATAGGTATAATTCTTGAAAAAATTTCACTACTTCCCGTTTGCTAAAATGGCAAAGGGAATTCTTGATTTGTGATTACTGTTTACCGAAATTGGTTGGAAATAAAATTATATGGGTCTAACATAAAAATCTTGAATCATGAATTAAGTTCCTTTTGGGAAATACAACTTAATTCTCCCCTCCCACTCAAAGAATCAATAAAAGTGCTCAATCAAGAAAGGGAATTAAGTTCCCTTTTTAGTAACTTAATTTCTGATTTATTTATAGTCCACATAACTTGATTCTCAAGAATCAATTTTTAGAAAATAAATATACTCACAAATCAGGAATTAAATTCATTTGGCATTTCTAAAAAAAGTAACAGACTTACCCTTAAAAAAAAAATAACCTGACTTTGGTAGATGTCCGACAAAAATTATACTAATATTGGTTTAATTCTTGCAAACTGCTTAAAAACCCAAAATTATTCAATGGAATAAATAAAACAACACAACTCTAAACATTATAATATACATCAACCCTATTTTAAAATAGAACACGCAGTTTGTTGACAAGGTGATCCAAGAAAAGATTATATCTATACCTCCATCTTCTGTTGACAATTAAAGAACCCATCAAACTCCAGAAACCCACCACAAATCCAAGAATAATGCTTATAGAGAACCAGATCACTTCATGTTCATCACCAGTTTTGTCTCCTCCAGTTTCATGGTCAGGTTCAGGAACAGCCGAAACAGAGCAATTCTTGGGCAGTGGAAGTCCACAGAGATCATTGCCAGCATAAGAGGATGCATCCAAGCTTTGTAGTTGAGTGCTTGAAGGAATTTTCCCGGTCAAGTTGTTATCGGATAAGTTCAAGTAACTCAAAAAGGTCAGCTCTAAAAAACTCTCTGGGATTTTGCCTGAAAGTTGATTGGCTGAGAAATCAATGGACTCTAATGATCTCATAGCACCAACACTCTCAGGAATTCTTCCAATTAAAAAATTGTGCGATAAATTCAAGGATTGCAATGCTTTGAGATTCGTTACTTCATTAGGAATCTCTCCTGAGAAGTTATTGTCAGAAAGGTCTATAATTCTCACCAAATTAAGAGTGTTCTTGAATTCAAGTCGTGTCCCTTTCATTATGAGTGATGCATCCTCAGTAATCCCTCCAGTAAAATCAACAAAATGGTATATATCGTTGCGACTTGAATAGTCCACTGTCACCATGGCACTGAAATTACTGAAACATCTCGGTAGGGTACCTGAGAGATTGTTCGAAGCAAGGTCCAAAATCTGTAAAGAATCTAGATGGCAAAGTTCCAGTGGCAGAGGACCATGAAATTTATTCGAATGAAGGCTGAGAATCATCATTCTTGAAAATCTTTCTCCGATCCATGTTGGAATGTTTCCTGTAAACTCGTTTTCACCTAGGGATAGAGCTACTAACTCTGTACAATTTCCAAGTGATGCAGGTATTGTACCAATGAGACTGTTTTCGCGAAGGTGCAATGTTCGAAGGGAACTTAAAGTTCCCATGGAAATTGGAATGTTACCAGTAAATTTATTGTTATCAAGATACAGAGCCTCCAATAATTCACAACTCATCCAACAATCAGGTAATTCTCCGGATAAGAAATTGTTTCTAAGGTTGAGAATTTTCATACCCTTTGATGCATTCCTCTCATCACACAAAAATTGAAAAATGGGTCCTGATAATGCATTATTGGAAAAATCTAGCCTAGTTACATTGGAAGATATACGAGGCAATGGACCCGAAAAATTATTTGAACTAAAGTCAAGTGATGCCCTAAATGAAATCTCAATTAAATTTGGAATCTCCCCATGGATTTGGTTGTGAGAGAAGTTTAAGCGTAAAAATTGGGAAGAAGATCTCCAAAACCTACTAGGAATGGTACCTACAATTCCTGAGTTGGATATATCCAAATAAGATAAATCTTTTTGAGAATAAATCCATGATGGAAATTGAGGTCCTAAATGACAAGATCCCATATAGAATGAAGTTAGTTGAAAAGGAGGAATCCAATCGGGATTAACTTTCAAAATAAGCGAGTTTCCAGATGCATTGAAAAACCGGAGTCTTGTGAGATTGACAAAGTGAATTTCAGAAAGAGTTTCATTCAATTTGTTAAGAGAAACATCTACATATTCCAAGGCTGAAAGTTCTCCGAAAGACAATGGAATTGGACCACTAAGATTGTTATTGGAAAGATGTAAATTTGTTAAGGACAAAAGTTCTCCTAAAGACGATGGAATAGGACCACTCAATTTGTTATTAGAAAGATCTAGATTTGTCAAGGAAGAAAGTTTTCCTAAAGATGGAAAAGAACCATTTAATTTGTTTTCGGAAAGATCTAGATATTTCAAAAATGAAAGGTCCCCTAAAGATGGTGGAATAGGACCTTCCAATTTGTTCCTGGAAAGATCTAAATGTGTCAAGGACAATATTTCTCTTAAAGACCATGGAATAAGACCAGAAATGGAGTTTTCACTTAAAATGAGAGACCCGAGATTTTTGAATCGTCCAAGTTGATCTGTCAATTTACCAGAAAACTGACCCTTACTCAAATCCAATGATTCTAGCCCATCCGAAACACATCCTGAGAAAATATCTAAGACTTCTGATATCTCTTGACTTAAATTGAGGTTTGACAAAGAGATTGATCTCAAATTACAGAGCCTACCAAATGGTCTAGAAATTTTCCCCTGCAACAAATCATTGTTACTAAGAGAAAGGTATTCAAGTCTGCTAAAATTTCCCCACCAATTGGGTACTGAAGAACTGAAAAAGTTTCTAGCTAAATCAAGATGTCGAAGAGAAGTCAAGTTTTGAATCTCTTCAGGAATCGGACCTTCAAAATGGTTAAAGTGAAGATCAAGATATTGCAAATTAGAGAGGCTTCCTAACTGGTTAGAAATAATTCCCAAAGAACTGAAAAAGTTAGGAATCTGAACTCCTTCAAAATCATTACCACTTAAATCCAAGTAAATCAAATGCTTTAAATCAACCAAAGAAGGATTTATCTTACCAACCAACATTGACCTCTCATAAGCTTCTCTGTCAGCCATGGATGATGCCTGATCAGTTTTGATTTCAACAAGAGGATTTCTGAGGTGGAGCTCAAGGACATGGCCAGTCAAGTTGTTGCAGACAACACCAACCCATTTACAACAGTCTCCACCACCAATATCCCAAGAAGCAAGTCTGTTGGAAGTATCATTAACATCATTTTTGAACCTTAAAAGTGCTTCTCTCTCACTCTCTACACAACCCACATAAGAGCTTCCACTGCAGAAGCTGCTTTTGAAGGTTGCTATGACTAGCAATAACTCAAAGAACACAAAAGCAACAGCACTATTCATCATGGCTGGTTAATTTCAATGGCAAGTGATTGTGGATGAGAACATAACAACATAAGTTATATATATAAACAGACAGCTAAAAGCTATGAATTTGGAAAAGGAAATTTCCTTGATCTTTATTTGCTATCAAGAATTTCAATATATTTAACTGCTTTTGGTCCCACCATCACCTACCAAAGTTGAAATCAACTAAATAGCCAAAAATTATTAACTATCCTGGCCGATTTGGACCTGTTCAAAATGAATACGACTCTATATATATATATTGATTGTATACGACTCTCTCTCTCTCTATATATATATTGAAAGCAGAATATATATCAAGACAAACTCAAAAGATAAAAGCGAAATATGTGAGTAATTTCTAAATGGTAAGAGAATCTCCAACGGTCTCCCTTGAAGACATCCTTCAGATTAATTAAGGGAGTAGATGTATTTTTGCAGCTCCAGCAGATCCCTAAATGGCTCCCTTAATTGTGTTCTAGTGGAGTTCACTCCCATAATTAAGGGGTATTTTCAATCTCCCTTTATTTATTTTTATTATTTTGGTTGGGGACTGTAACACATGCTGTCCCCAACACATGCTTTTTTTTTAATAGTTTTTAATTTTTGTTGGGTACATCAACACATGCTATCCCACTCCCCAACACAGGCTGTCCCATTGGTCCCATCCCTCAATGCACATCAATCTCCTCTCCCTCTCTCTTCAACGCCACGTTTCAACTCCCCCCTCCTCTCTACATTTCATATATTCTCTCGATCTCCATCTCTATCTCTTCGTTTCAACTTCTCTCAATCTCTCCATCCCTTCGTTTATTTTAGTTTCTCTCCAATTCTTCACACCTCATATTTCTCAATCTTTTCATTTTATTCTTTTCTCTGCAACTCATCTTCTTCTTCTTCTTCTTCTTCTTCTTCTTCTCAACATCTTCTTTTTTATTAGTGGTCAGTATCTTTCTGGGTTTCAAAGTAAAGTAGTGTTTGCTTTGTTTTTGAGCTGTAAATGACTCCCTTCATTGTGTTCTAGTGCAGTTCACTCCTATAATTAAGGGGTATTTTCAATCTCCCTTTAAGTGGGCTCTACCCATTTAAGATTATTTTATTTTCTTAAAAAACTCCATATATTTAAAACTCATAATTAACAAATAATATTTAATATTTAAACATAATATTTAATATTTAAATAATAATAATAAATTATTAAATGGATCATTTAAATGAGTATTGTTGGAGCACATACTCCTTTAATGGTCCCTTACAATAACATAAACCCTGAAAAAAAAAAATAGTTGGATAGCTAATTGATTAAACGTCAAAAAAGCTATGCTAGAAATGCGCATCCATGCTACAGCTATATATATAGAAAACAAAAACTACTTAGTACATAAAAAAGAATTCATACAAATAAGTATAGTGAATCTGTTTCAGCTCTTTGTTACACACAAATCTTCTCACTGCCTTTGGAAAAATTCATGAACAGACCCTTGATTGAAATCATTGTAAGCTCTCCAATTCATTCTTCTCTTATCTCTCTGCCCAGATATATATATATATATATATGTATTCTGTCATGTGGAAAACAATAGTGGTAGATCTCAAATTATTAAATGTAGATACAAGTTTGTGCAAATTGATGTTACCAATTTAAATTTCCCTACTTACATGAACGTAAAACTTAGCGAAAAAGAAGCACGATTAAGTTTCGAAGCCAAATGATCAACGAATCATCATGAATGTGATGATTGTTACGAACAGAACAAGCAGGAAACTGATAGGAGATTTATGAGCTGAATCTTTTATCGGAAACGATTTAGGAAGAGCACATTCTTCTCCATTGAAATAAACTCTTGTTGGAAATCCGTCACCTGCTTGTATATTGATACCTGGGGTCTTTTTTTTAGAGAATGAAATCACAGATTGTTGCTTGCCAGGCACTCTAGGGTCTTTTTTCGGATCGCTACCGTTTGTCTCTCCCACCAAGTAATTCAAATCTTTCAATCCATGGAAGAAGATGGTTTTGGCAACATTTGTAAGCTTGGTTCCATTGAACGAGTAGACGTTCTCGTAACCATCATAGGCCTTGTCCATCTTGACAGCCGCGAACCAGTCCTGGAAAGGAAAATCCTCCCAATTGAACAATGTCACCCGAGCTGTCCATCCGGAGGCGTAATCCGAATTGATGTGCCAATTGATGCTCACTCCACAGTTATCAGGACAGGGTAATTTTTTCG
The DNA here is from genome assembly GCA_954870605.1 of Acer campestre. Lineage (NCBI taxonomy): Eukaryota > Viridiplantae > Streptophyta > Magnoliopsida > Sapindales > Sapindaceae > Acer > Acer campestre. The sequence goes on along the minus strand of OX940801.1, from coordinate 45,799,461 downwards.
GAATTGGGAATTTTTTCAATTTAGCCCAAGCTTTAGCTTTCACTGTCCGGTTCGCAAATGGCACGAGCAGAGACTCCGATGGAAGCAGCATAGGTTTCCCGTTAGGATTGCACTTGTCCGTGTCCGGACATCCACAAGCACAAGTGTCACATGGAATCACAGACCCATTGTAGTAAGCCGAGAACGACACACAGCAGCGTGCCTTCTTCTTCTCAGGTTTTGTCATGTTGCAAACCACTTGCCACGTCGCGATAGCCGTGGTCTTCAACAGGAGTCCACTCGGATCAGGAAACTCCGTCGGGTCCACCCTGATCGGAGCTCCACACTTGTAATTCGATCCCAGGACGCCCTTTATCTGCCACTTCATCGGAGGAGTGAGAGCCGTCCGATTATCATAAGGAGGCAACTTGTACACCGTCATCTGAAACATCGACCTGGCCTTGCTGGGGTCCATCACGCTCGGCAACAAGCTTCCATTCCTGCAACAAGACGGCAACTTCCCCAACTTGGTGTCGTTGGCTTTTTCGAGAGGCATGTCGGAGATATAAGGCCTCTTCTCACAGTTCATGACATTGGAGAAATCTAAGTCTTTGTAGTATTTTCCGGCAGAGCCATAGAGACAGGAAGCGGAATCCTTTCTGCTAGCGAAGGCTCCACGCATGTCGTTGATGAACTCTCCGTACTGCCATTCCCATGTCAGGTTCCAGTGGTCGAAGCCTCCGATCGGGCTGGTGTTGTCGAGCGTGACTTGGGCCATGTAGTTGTTGCTAAAAGCTTGGAGAACATCGTAACTTATGGAGAGATCCCCCCACCGCCGCGGTGCAAACTTGGTGGATTTCACCTTCGGAGCCTTGAATTTGGGATCCTTCTTGCAACATACGTGCATGTAACCTCCTGTTAGAATCAGAACGGAATCAGAAACACTGAATAGATGTATTATGTCATCTGTATAATCATAATTTGTTACGAAAATACAATTGTTATAAGAAGTTAATTAAAATGTAATTGAGTAATCAATCTTTGGAAAAGTTTCTTTCAAAATTGACAATTAAAAGATTATTCATCAATCATAATTTGTTTAATATGTTGTATGTATATTCGGGAAAAAAAAATTACATGAAACATGCATTCTCCATGCACCTTAGAAACATAAGATATGAATCCATAGACAACTAAAGAGTAATAATTCTCTAATCAAGATCTAAAAAAAAATCTAAAAAATTCAGGAATTTTGTTTTATAATGCTATTTAAATTTCAGGACCGTTATGATCAGAATTTATATTATACCTTTCCGTTTGGCCCCAGGACATTTCCACCCATCATTCATAAGCTTGATGTTCTTTGGCATCGGGATCTCCGGCGGCTTAACGCCGAACTGAGTACCGGTAATCTCAATCTGAACAGAAATCTGATTGATATCTCCGGCGGTGTCCACGGCTGTCTTCAGGTCCGCCATGGGGTTTCCAACAAACGTGGTTCCATTACCAACTGCAGCCGGGAAGTCACTTCCGTCGACGATGGTGGCCCCGGTAGCAGACACCAAGATCTCCTTGTGGTTGAATCCTACAAACATCCTCCATGCTTTTAGCTCCTCAGTTCCTGCATTCAAGATTGACGCTACCGCCTTGAACGCCCAAGCTTGAGCCTTAGCGTTCTTGAGACGCGGATACTCTTTCTCTCTTCCATTGAAATTGTACGTCAAGAATATGCCATTACAATTGTCTTGTCCCGGCGGAGTCTCCGGAACAGCTTCTGCATCCTCCTCTTCATCTTGGCCATAACAAAGCTGAATTCTTGAAGTAACAAGAAACAACGTAACAAATACTAGTAACATATGTTGTATTTTTATACTTTTGAACGTACTCATTTTTGTATTTGTTGTTGTTATTATCTTAATGCTATTGTTTCGAAAGCTAAGAGATCGAGAGATGGATCTGGTTGAGAGAGCGGAAAGAAAGAAGAGAATGAGAGAGAATACAGAAAAAGAGTTGCTGGCTTGCCGCGCGGAAACGCGGCGAGTGCAGAGAAGGGGAGGAAGCTGAGGGAAACCCATGTAAGAGTGAAGAGGAAAAGGTTATAAGAGGAGAAAATGGAAGACCAAGTCAGGCTCAATTCTCTTCCTCTAGTTTTTGCTGTTTCTTCGGATGGATGGTTTTTTACATGTTAAATTTAGACATTGTTATTAAAATGTTAAGAGTTTTGGGGTGTTGGTACTTTGTGGAATGTACCAATAAGTTTCTAGTTCAACCAGATAACGGTTCTAAGAATTTGGATTCTCTTCTGATCTTACGAGAATTTGGAATTGAAATTGTTAAACTGATTAACTAAATTGAAGACTAATGGAGGTAATTAAATTTAAAGTTTCTTATCTAGCTGACACTGGTTAATGGGACTTTTTAGGAATCTTCAATTGCAATTTTTTCTTTTTTTAATAATTATATGAAATAAATTAAAACTCTCCCACAATTGTAAATGTGTTATATCCTAATAACTAAATTAATTAGTATTTAAACAAATATGAAACCCTAACAGATGGAAATCTGATAGAATTTTCAATTTAAATTAATGATAGAAACGCCTTCATAAGTTTACAATTTCTTTTTGCAAATTAAAACCCTGAATTTTTTCTCTTTTATAGATTCGGATCTTCTATTGACCTGATCTGATATTTTTTCTGATATAAAACACTTGAAGATAATGAATGTATACTATGCATTTAACTATTGATTATACATATCACTAGATCTATTTAGGTCGGGATAAAGATCAAATCAACCGAGGATCCAAATTTTTTTTTTGTAGGACATACAAAAATGTTATGACAAACATGATTTGATAAATTATAATAACACAATCCTAATGCAACTGGTACAATACACTCCCCAATCTATTTGTTTTTCATTGCCATAAAATAATCAAACACTGGTTCTTATCACCAGTTTTCTCTGCTGCACTATAATAAGACAGCTTCAATGTCCTTTGCTTTTTAGGTTACTCCAAATTCTTATGGTAGATTTAACTATTCTAATCGTTTTCACTCCGTCAAGTGGTATTACAGCACGGTGGAGTTCCGTCACTGATCTCCACCAGGGGTGGAAATCCAGCCTTTAACGGTTTTTCCACTATGTCAAGACTTCAAACTTATAGACAACACATTTATGGACCTCCAATTCTATCGATCAAGTCATGAAAATTCATCTTAAAAAAATTAACAAATTTTTATTTCTGCTTTACATCATGTATGTTTCTCCTATATGTGTGACATGAAGTGAGGGTGAGGGCATACGGCGTACAACAGGTCAAGCAACAGCAATCTCCTCCATGCCGCTAATATCCTCAATTAACTGCGCTTTGGACTCCAAATCTATAAATTGGTTGGACTTGCTAGCTAGATGTGAGATGCTAACCCTTCCCTGACGCTTAATGTAGTCGGCAACAGCTTTCATCTCTTCCAGCGAGATGTATATGTATTTTCCTCTGTCATCCATGACACCAGAAAGCCGCCCTAATCAAGAGAAATTCCAAATTAGATTCCTTGCGAAGCATTTGATAGAACACATTCCAATATCACAAATAGTAGACGGAATGAAAGAGTTATTCGAATTTAACAATGATAAAGTAAATGCATAATTAGAATTATAAAACATCAAGGCGAAACCTAAAAAAACAGTGGAACGTGAAGGAAACACAATAGCACTCCATTAATCAGGGAGAGTCCATGATTTCAATGAAAACATTGTGAAACTTTAAATGTTAAAGTTTGCAAGAAAGAACCACTGATTAACTAAAACAACATATTCAATACAAAGGAAAAGTGAAAGATTACATACCAATACTTTCCAGGGAGGTAATGCGATTGATACATTCCTGCAACCAAGATTTGAATTGCAACATTAGAAAGCCATGCTTTTCTTAAAACTGAAACAAAAAGACATTAAAAACTACTTTGCATAATCATTATGCACTTGACAGACAGATTGAATCCATACAACGCAGATTACAAAAACGTTAGCACAATAAGCTCATTGATAAAATGACAAACAAATAAACATGAACATAAGTATTGATATTCACAATTCAACACGACTATTACGGATACTAGTGGTGTAATATGGGGAAGGAAATAGCTTTGTTTAAATGATACAAATAAATGCTGTACAAGAGAAAAAAATGGGTATGCAGCCAAACCACTTACCTGGGTCCGTAACTTAAACTCTGCAGCAAGATCTTCTAGAGGAACACATTTATGTTTCTGCAAAATCATCACGAGGAAAAAATATCAGCACCACAACAACCTTCACCTTGAAGCCTCAATACACTGATTAACATATTGTTAATCTGTAGGAAAACAATCATGATATTATATCAGATGGGAGTTGAACTCTTAAAAAATTATCAAGTACTTCTGGATGTGCTTTCACTTCAAAGTTTAAATTTAGTGAAAACCAGGTAAATTAACAATTGAAGTAACTGCAACTGTGGGTCCTGTCACTTAACAAATTGGTAAACTCACTGCTTAGTTCAAAGGCCAAACTCCCTTAGAACAAGTACAGAATTGTGAAGTACCTTAATGTATTCCACAAAGTCAGAAAGCAAGTCCTGACTTTCACCTTGCACTTCATTTTCGGTAGTACCTTCAGCATCAACTGAAAATTCCCCTTTCCACTTCTCGAAATCCAATGCAGCTGCTTCCTCCTCCTTGGCTTTCTGAGCATTGGCTTCTTCTTCCTACATAAACCATGGAAAGGTTGTTAGCCGGATGGCAAAATATCCAACAACACAAACATAACACACAAGCATCTGAACACAACCCCAAACATGAGAAACAGAGAGAGAGAGAGAGAGAGAGAGAGAGAGAGAGAGAAGTGATCAACCCACCAGCGCACGCTCACGTGCCTCACGCTCTTCATCCTTCCTCCTCCGCATTTCTTCATAGTGATCTTGCTTAGACTGCCTAGATTCTCGAGCAGCTTCATCAGCCTTCATAACAATTATACAACTCAGCAAAACAAACTACCAATACACCAAAAAAATGCTAAGAGAGAGATAAAAGAGTTCCACGTAAAAACCACAATGTGCAGCCAAGTGTTAAAGAAACCATCTTTAACTACAGAAGGTTCATAACTTTCTTTACTCGATGACCGTTGAAAATATAAATGGTTTGAGGAAATAATAACAAAAAGATGAAGCACATAGCACCTGTCGTTTATCTTCCCGCTCTTGCCGTTTTTTTTCTTTCTTTGAGGATTTAGCCTCAATAGGCTCACCCTCCACAGCTTCATCGTCACTTCCCTCAACAATTTCTGTGTTAACATTCATATTAACAATTACTACACTAAATATAATACCATTTTCCCAAATTACATGAGATACTAAAGAAAGCACTGAAGAGGGGAATAAATTCGATACTCCTAGCGTACCTTTCAATCAGAAAAAAGGAAGTACAAATACATTGCAATTTTTGTTTTGGCACAGTAATATTAGTAGGAAAATGCTACAACAGAAGGTTTCCAGTTTAATAATTTCTTAAATACATCAAGTTTTCATATAGTGTATATAAGAAGATTTATTTAGTTAAATCCATGGTTTTACATGTCTACAAGCCATCCTTGTCATTTATTGAAAATACTAAATTGTTCTGAACTCCTTCAGAAACCACTCACATTTCAAACTCATCCATCCCACTCATATTATTTATGGTATGTCATTAACTTTCTACAGGTAATAGTATTTTGTAAGCAGAAATCATACCAATTCTGTCATGATAAAACTTAGTGAAACATAATTTATGAACTATACAATCAAAGTTACACCGAGCTAACTGTCTCAAAACCTTTCAATCCTAAAGCTACTCAAAACAACAATTACAACAAAACCTTCTGTGCAGCTCAAATTCATAAATCATAACTATAATCCACAAAAAGTTCAACCAAATGGACCAGATCTAAATTTCTACAAAATTTCACTCAAAAGCACAATTTTGCTAGATGTTTAGCTAAAAAGCTGTGACCAACTTATGCAATGCAGTCATCATACAATATTTTGCAACAAAGTATAGTAACATTAGATCCACATGGCAAATGAAGAAAATCGTAAAACATACTCAAATCTTTCTAGGAGCCTTCCAAATTACTTTAAAGGCATGCAATGCATTTCTTTGTGCGATAAAAGGTTTACATGAGCTGAAACCAAGCCCAAAACAATAGACCACAAAGACAACAAAGCACGAGAGAAGCATAGAGAAACAAGCATTCACACATACACACATGCACACATAAAAGGAAGGAAAGAAAAGCAATGCAAAACAGAACACCAAGAACCTTCTACAGCTTCAGCTCTAGCTGATGATGTGCTAGCTCCAGCAGCAGGTCTGCGACGCATCCGACGAGCACCAGTTGCTCGTACCACAGTTTCCCTTTCTCTTACCCTTTCCCTCTCTGGAACCTGTAATCCATTTTACAAGTCAAGAAAGCTAGCCCAGCATTCTTACAAAACAGTTTTCGAAGCATTTTGACATATTCTTCTTGAGAAAGAAACAACAGCAGCACTTCATTATTTTAAGTAAATACGTTTGCAAATCAATCACTTAACACATATACAAACTAAAAACCCTAATAACCATAATATTGATTGTTTCTTGCATCTCAACTGTGCCTTCTATAAACTGTTTTTATTTCTGCTCAAAGAAACAATTTTCATGCTTTCCTAAAAATTCATCCATACAGTTCACTCTTATCGTGAAAAAATTTGCAAAATCAATCAACCAAATCTTGACATTCAAGTGGCTTTAAATTACATAACAAAATTAAGTAACAGAAAACCGACCTGTTGTTGCTCTTCTCCAGAATCCGACCGGCGCTTCCAAATATACAGTGGAACCAAAACAACAACAAGCAACAGAGAGAGAATCAAAGCAAAAATTTCCTCCATCTTTCAATATCCTTAGCTGCCACCAATCAAATTACAGTAAATACACAGAATCAAAGCACATAATTACAATTCTTAATCATAAAACAACAACAACAAGAAGATTGGCAATGATATATAGCCACAATTTCTATTAAAATTATTTATTGCAAATATTATAACGAAACACAGATTAAATCAAATAGGACGCGAGAATTTTGTTGTTTTTTGCTTTTTTCAGTTAATTGAGTTTTCTCGGGAAACAAACAGAGGGTTAGGGTTTCTGCTAAGATCGGAACGCACCTTGAATTAAATGGCGACGTGCTTGTGATCTTTCGAAGAGAGTGTTCACGCAGGAGTAATGTTATCGAAGGAGACGAATTTTCGCAGGTGAATCTTAACAGGAAAACCGACGTCGTACTGATCGCTTTTTTGTTTTTTGTTTTGGCGATTATCAATTTAATCCCTGTATTGTTTCTTTTTTTGTTTTTGTTAAAATCCCTGTATTGTTCCTAAATATGAATCTTTTATATATGTTTTGCTTTTTTAGTGCACGCCGTCCCTCAAAGTTTTCTAAATTAATCAATTAGGAGCCTTTGACATAAAATTTAACATTGAAAAAATGATAAAATATTTAAATTGACATTTAGAGAAATTTCAATAAAATTCCAACTTTTTGGTGAGATATCACTTATTTAAACGTTTTTATCATATTTGGATCGATCTAACATTAGAGATCACTTGCTCGCCCAATGGAGACCCTACAACGGTCTCCATTACCGGCCAATATAGAGATCTCCATAGTTTCCATTGTTGAAACAATAGAGATCATCATTCAAGGATGGAGATTCAATGGATCTCCTTAATTTTAATTTTAATTTTTTTTTTAAAATCATTTTTAATTTTTAACCGTTTTTTAACATTAATTTTTTTAATTCAAAAAAGTTTTTATATTTTGCTAAAAAGGTATTTATTTTTCTGCTTTTTAATAATTTTTTTTATATGTTTTTTTATAGATATTTTTCGATGGTTTATATTTACATTTAGGCTACATTAACAATTTGATCCAAGTTCAGTTTTACAATGTTTTAGATTCGAATTACTACCGCAATTGTTATATAGAGAAAAAAAAAAAAAAAAAAAACAAAGTGATGATTTAAATTTAAAAAAACAAAATTAAAGAATTTTGTCATGACTATTATATGGGTAAAATATGGGTTTCGCATCATCCATCGCGGTGTATTAATAACATTAATGTATTAAAATTTAAAAATCATTAAAATCTCATACACACCATATTACCACGCGCGGTAATACATCCTAAACAAGCACCTTGCAATTTTCATACGTAGAACAATATCAAAACAACCAAACCCAACATCACAACAAAATGCCCCAACCTTATATACAGCCAATGCAAACAACTTTAATGGCTGATGAAGAAAAAACTTTACCATGCGTAGAGTGAATGCAAAGGGATTGTCTTCACCGTGATCAAGAGAGGCAAAGGACAGCAATGGAGACAATGGTGCGAACACGTAAAAAACGAAAGGCAAAGTGCAACCAATGGAGCATACTACTATAGCAAGGGTCATATCGTTTGACAACACCACAAACAATCCGGTCACAAACGCTATGGACATCGAGACAAGTCCAATCCATGTCAAGCCAATTGCCAATGGAAGTGTGTCCATGAAAGACTCGCGGCTGCTATGCCAAAAGGACCAGAAGACTATAACTGCAGCTGTCATGGAAGAAGTCATGGCTATTGTGTCTGTGACAACAAATGCCTTGAAAGCTGTTCTTCTAATCAGAACTGCCATGCCCTTGTTTTGACCATCACTTGTATAACCTCCTGGCATGGTAAATGCCGCTGTGAATGTGAATGTAGCTATCAGTGTTGCCATCACTGACAGAGTTTGAGCCATTTGTTTGCCTTTGTCATCTTTGTCTTCTATGTCACCCATTAATATTCCACTGAAACGCAGATTTTCCAGGATGTCTTCTGGGTCCAAAGCTCGATTTGCATATGCAGCCTTTAATGCTTTTATGGTCAAGTGCTGCAGTGCATACAATTAAGTATATATTGTGAAACAATTACAGTGTTGGTTTTGTAAGTAATATGGAATGAGATACATTTTTAAAATTGTATGACACTTATTTTGCTATCCACTCAACATTTATCAAATATCAAATGTAGAATAAATGCAAATTAAGATGGTTTGTATGAGACATGCTTGTTCTATGGACCAAACCGGCAAACCCGTTTACATTTACAGATTCGAATACTCTTTTTTTTTTATTATTGAATCATTACATATTCGAATACGTACTATATGTAGAATAAATGCTAAATCATATGGTATGTACCCTCACGTTTAAGACCTATAGGCTTGGCCCGTAGACCAACCCCGATTACAATTATAGGTTCAAGTACTAATGTAGAATAAATGCAAAATCAGATGGTATATGTACCCTGACATGTAAGAGCGATAGGCTTGGCCCATGGACCAGCCCCGATTATAGTTACAAATTCAAATACTAAATGTGGAATAGATGCAAAATCAGATGGTATATACAGGACTTAAATCTATGGCTCCCTGGTGAATAATGTTCCGATACTATGTCAATAATGCTATATTTAAAAGTTAAGATGTCGGATAAGGGACAAACAATGGTATAAAGCAGCTCCACAACCTACATAACCAAAAACATTTCATTTTGTACCTTTTGGATAGCCATTTAGGATTCTCAGGAGACTCATGAGCAATCTCTAAAGCAGTTTTCTGATTATTGTTGGTTGCTCTGATGATCCACCTTCTTGTTTTTGGAGAGAATATAAACAACATCACTATTGAAGTGCATGTCAGCTAGATGCAAAGGGGTATTTCCATCCACATCTGACAAGTTTACAAAATCTTTAATCTCAGGCAAATTCAGAAGATACGAAACCATTTTCGCATGACCAAATTCAGCTGTAAGATGGAGGATGTTACAGTACTCTGTGATCAAACACTTCACTGGCATCTGGATAATCATTGACAAGCATCTTCAATATGTTGAGCCTTCCATTTTTCGCTGTCAAGTGAAGAGGCGTCTGTCCATGGTTATTGCGTTCATATACAAGCGAAAACTTCTCCTTTAGCAACCATTCTGACATTCCATAATGACCCAAGACTGCAGAATGGTGTAGCAGATTCCTCCCTTGCTCGTCCACATCATGTACCGATTCTTTTCTCTCATACAATATATCAAACTTGACTGCAAAATTCAATTGCAAGAAACAAGTAGGCAGTCTGGAGAAGTGTCATAGATGCACGGGCAGACCCACGTGGAGACCAAGTAAGGCCCGTGCCCTACCTCAATTTTTTTTTTTGAAAAAAATTTATTCTGTATATTGAGAATCGCTCACAACATACTGCTTTTAGTATAGCTGGCAGTGGATGTTTCCTTTTTGACTAGGGAAAGTATCATTTTCCCCCCTATAGTTTGACCTATTAGTAAATCTCCCCCCTGTATTTTGATTAATGGCCGTTTTCCCCCCTAAATTGAAAGTATTCGTCATATTCCCCCTTACCGTTAGATTTTCAGTTAAAAAAGTTAAATTTCAAGTTAAAAGACATTTTTGCCCTTGAGTATGTGATATTAGTGAGAAAATACATTTATGACCTCAAACTTAAATTAAAAATAAAAATAAAAAACTTAAATTAAATAACTCAAGTTCCAGTTCATCGAGTTCATCGACCATCATCATCAGAAAATTCACCAAATTCCATAACTTACAAACCAAACAATAATTCACTGGTTTATCAAGTTCAAAACCCAGAACTACACCACCCAACCCAATCACTAACAGCTTCACAACCAAACCCAACCACCACATATTCGAAACCAAACCCAACATCATCCACCATAGCCACCGATTCAACAACCAGAACCACCAAAATCTAGAACCACCACCACCATCCCACGATCTCGTCGGCGGCCCACTCAAACCACCAAAATCCAGAAACCACCACCATCTCACAACCCAATAACAGCCAAATCTCTGTCAAAATAAAAAAGATGGTGACGAGAAGGAGAAAAGGAAAGAAGACGATCGGCGGAGAGATGAGATCGATCGAGCACCGATCTGCTCATTTGGAAGGAGATCGAGTGTCGATCTTCGCGTCCAAGAGGAGATCGAGCGCCGATCTTTGCGTCCGGGAGGAGATCAAACGGCGATCTTCTCGTTTGGATGACGATCGATGCTTGTAGAGGTGGTGGTTGGAGTGATTTGGTGGGTTAGGGTGGCGGCTAGGGTTTGGTGTATGAGTCGTGGTGGCTAGGGTTTGGCTAGGAGATGATGGTAGAGAAGAAGAAAATGGTGATTGGTGGAGAAGGAAAATCTGTTTTAATGAAAGAAAAAAAAAAGGGAAAGTTAATTTCCCAAATCTCAACCACAAATTAATTTCGTTTTTTTTTTAAATAAAAAATGTATCTATTTTAAATGAAAAAAAAGGAAAGTTATTTTGTCAACCAGACATTAATTTCTATTCTTTTTAAATCATTAATATTTATTATTGATTTTACGTTTTTGCCCTCTCATATTTATTGTTAATTTGTCATCCATTTTCCTTTGTTAAAGTTCCCTTATTACCCTTTCGGTCAACTCAAAGATAACAGTCAACTGGGGATTGTAACTGAAAATCTAACGGTGAGGGGGAATATGGCGAATACTTTCAATTTTAGGGGCGAAAACGGCTATTAATCAAAATACAGGGGGGAAATTTACTAATAGGTCAAAATATAGGGGGAAAAATGATACTTTCCCTTTTGACTAAGGAGAGCTTGGTTCAATTCCAATCTCAAGCAAATAGGCACTCCTTTAATTCAATTTTATCTTCTATTATTATTATTATTTTTTATGTTTTATTTATTTTTTCATTTTTTCCGATTCATTTTCTCTATTCTGTCATTGTCAATTTCTTAAATACCATTAATTTTTGTTTACTAAATTCAATTTTAATTTATATTAAATTATATATTATTATTTTAGATTTTTACTATTTCTAATAGTTTTAATTTGATATACCTAACAAGTCCAATCAATAAACCCTAAAATCTCAGATTTTACTTTATTGTATTAAAATAGTCAATCTAAAACTATGATTCATTTTATTTTATCCTTAGTATTTTTCTTTATTTTATAAATTTAATTTATTTAGAATCAATAAATCAATAATTTACCAATAACTTGTAGAATAAAATTTTTAAAACATGTCTCGTAATACTGTAATAGTTATTAATAAATTATTTTTGTATAAATTTAAATTGAATTCATTATTAATGCAAAATAAAATTTTTTATTATAAAATTAGATGGTAATTTATTCTCTGTATTTTTTTCATTATTTATGTTGTTTTTCTTGTTACTGTTTATTTTTTAATATTTTTTTCTTGTTTTTATTTCTTTTTTATTGTAAGATTATTTAATTCATCTAATTAAGTATTGTATTTAATTTATTCAAGTGTCATACCTAATTAAAATTCCTGGGTCCGCGAGATGTATTGTGCAATAGCAGTCAAACTTGCTTCAATGGTGATTGAAAGAGGAGATTTTCCAGCTTCATTTCGACATTGTAGTAAACGAGACTCATTGGACAAAATGTTGTGCACAACTTCAAAGTGACGATTTCTTACAGCAATATGCAGGGGTGTGTTACCTTCAATGTCGTGCATCCTCAGAACTTCCACAGCTGTGAAGATTTTGGTTAATCCATGAAGATCATCCCATTTCCGGGGATGGATGAGAATGTTGAAGACATAATTGTTTCCGGCTGCTGCAGTAGTATGGACCGGAGTCTCACCCCTGCTGTTTGTCTCGTCGACAAGTGAAGGGTAAAAGCTTGAATATCTCATCAACAACACTCCATTTACCCAATCTGGCTGATATGTGAAGGTCTGTGTTTCCTTGGGGGATACTTTTCGTGAAGAAATCGGGTTTCTCGTTGGCTAATCTCTTGATTCGATCTCTATTTCCCTGTCTTATTGCCATGAGCTAGCCTGGATCCATGTTAATTACCCTGTACAAAAACACAACACTCTTCTAGTTGAATTGTTATAGTGATAGTGTTTGTCAATATGAGATTATGAACAGCTTTGTTTACACATTATTAATTAGTCTTTTGAAAAAGGTTGATCAAAGCTGTCTGCAACTATTTTTGGGTGATATTATCATAACAATAATACTACATTGTCCAAATCTGGTGCCCAAATGACGTGGTAACACTCTAATCCATTCATTTCAATCATCCAAATCTAATCCAATTTAAATGGATGGACTAGAGTGTTGCCACATCATTTGGGCACCAGATTTGGACATCAAATTTAGACAATATAGCATTACTCTTATCAGAATTATTGGACATACTTTACTTTAGAGTCAATTATTGACTAAACTGTTGAATTCAAATCACGAATTTAATATACAACAATAATTAATAAAGACTGTAAACGAACAATAATTAATCAATTACTGTATATTAAATTCGTCTTTATTAATTATTGTTGTATCTTAAAAGTATGGTGGATCCACGTCTCGGTCCCCTGCCTTAGTGTCTATTGTCTTACATGCTTTTATATAATTATTTATAGAGTAATGATTGACGTCTCAATTTTTTTTCCTAAATTATGTCTCAAATGATGTGGCACATGAAGTGTTAGCATCTTATGAATCATGAGATTATGTGGTGATTAATGTGATGTTAAAACTTCACGTGCCACATCATTTAAAACAGAATTTAGAAAAAAAATAAAAAATTGGAACATCTAGCATTACTCTATGTGTGTGTTTGAGACTTTAATGTAGTTTTTTTCATTAGGGTGTTTGCAAGCAAGATATTTCGACTTCTGAATTTATTCAACTTTTTTTACCAAAATTGAACTGAGAAGGTCATGTTCGGTTTGATTTGGTTCTCATGGATCCATCGGTCCGGTTCGATTTTAGTTTTTAAAGACCAAAAAGTTTCCAATTCAATTCGGTTTTGACTAAAATCGAAAAGTTTACAGAACAACAAAAATATAAATTAAATTAAAGGACTTATCAACTGAATCCATATGTTCTTTGGATTAATCAATAAACTTGTAATCCATAAATATTCATAAATACATCAATTAAATTTACTGTTAGTCAAACTTAACAGAAATAAAGAATAAAGTTATCGTATAAATAAATAAATAATAAAAAAATAAAAATAAAAATAAAAAACTTATGAGTGGTGACCGATGAGAAAGGAATCAAGGATATTTTTGGCTATTGGCATTTTGATCTTTTATTTCCTTATAATTAAAGACAAAGGAAAATCAAATATTGCAAATTTAATTCACTCCAAGTTCCAACAGGAATTTGAAAATAGTAACTGCAAGGGCTCATGGAACAACACACCCCCACATAGATTATTAACAAAACTCACAAGAAGTTCACAACATTTACTCATTTCGACCAAGCATATCCTCCATGTGGACTACCCACCACTCATCTAAGCATAGCTACTACTATTATTATTATTATTTATTTTTCCCAGTTTTACCGATTTGCAGCTAGATATTCACTGCAAATTTAAGCCTCAGCAATCTCAGCAGAATGATCAACAGCAGCTAAGATGAGTTCTGGGTGGATGCCTCCCACATATGTTCCATCCAGTGCATTCGGCAAACCAAGTGCCTTCAACGCCACATGAGCTGCCTTCTGTCCTGAAATCATCATGGCTCCGAATGTCGGTCCCTACACAAGACACCAGAGTATCGTTCTGATTCAGATTTTGTCTTTTAAATCCTTGCCAGGAACAGGAAAATCAATGTATATAATAGAACTTACCATCCTGGGAGCACCATCGATCTCAGCAACTTCCATGCCAGTAACAATCATACCAGGCACAATCTCCCTTGTCAATCTGACAATAGCATCCTCAGCTGTGTTCATGTCGAGCGCCTTCATGCCAGGGACACTGTCGATCATTCCAATACTCTTCAACCTCTTAACGCCGGTGGCACCAAAGGGTCCATCATGGCCGCAGGAGCTGACCACCACCTTGGCCTCCATTACATTAGGGTCCATGCAAGATTGTGTGTCATGGTTCATAGACACAAGTGCCCAGTTGGTCACCACACCTCCCACTCGGCCGTCTTTCACGATCAAGTCCTCAACTGCAACGGCGTTGAAGAGTTTCACGTTGGGGCGAGCCAAGAGCTTGCTCATTATGGTGGAGGTGAAGAGAGCAGCGTGCTTGATGACTACATAGTCGTCTTGCTCATCGTAGTCAACGCCAAGCTCGTTCAAGAAGTGGTGTGCTGGTTTGCGCACAACCTGTTTTGAGATACAAAATCAATTAATTGTAGAAATCATAATTTTTCTCTCTCTTTTTTATTGACTGTAGACATTAGTCCACCTAATAATTAAACTAATGTTTTTGAGCACTCATATCAAAATATTAATTAATTGCTTAAAAAAATAATAAGGTAATTAAAAATAGGATTAGGAAATACCATGGCAGAGAAGAGCTGTCCCCCGAGCCAGGCGCCACCACCAGGGCTGACTGATTGCTCAATGATAGCAACCTGCACGTTTGGGTTCTTGCTGAGCTCATATGCACATGAGAGCCCAGCAGAGCCAGCACCAACCACCACCACATCTGTATCTGCGTATGTTATCATGTCTGTCATGTACCTGCACAACACAACACAAATCAATCTTGAACTATTAAAAAAAAAAAAAATACAATTTCAAACAAGATATAACTCGAATACACAACCACAAACACGATGACTTGAATGCACAATCTCAAATAGAGATGTGAGATATGACCAGACCCCTTACATCTCAAATGAGATATGATTTGAACCTAAAATCTCAGATGAGATAGAATCCACAAATGAGATATGACCAGACCCCTTACAAATGAGATGTGAGATATGACCAGACCCCTTACATCTCAAATGAGATATGATTTGAACCTAAAATCTCAGATGAGATAGAATCCACAATCTCAAACACAGATATGACTGGAACCCAAAATCTTAAACACAGATATGACTCGAATCCACGATATCAAACACAGAAACTACAATATCGAACACAAATATGACTCGAATATTATTCCAACCCACAATATCAAACATAGATATGACTCCTCAAACATATCTCAGTATTCTATGCGAGATAAGCATATTACATTACTAACCTCATATCTCATATCATCGATCACATACAATTTAAAGAATTATCAATAAATAAATAAATAAACAAACTTCTTTTTAAAAATAAATAAATAAATAAATAAATAAAAAACGAAATTATGTACAGAGTGAGAGGATCTTTTTTTCTTTTTCTTTTTTTGTTTACCTGCGGATCATTTCGCGGGACACGATGGATTCCTTGATGGGCTCAAACTTGATAGAATTCAAATCGTAGGGTGGAGAGGCAGAGGCAGAGATGTTGTTGGAGGCAGAAGATTTGGTGGTTTGGAGACGAAGACAAGGTGACGACATGGGAGTTCCATGGAAGGTGGAGGAGGAGTCAAAGAGCTTTGTGGAGGAGAGAGAGGAGGCTGTGAAAGCTGTGGATGCCATGGCTGCCATGTTAAAGTAGTGAAATGAAAATGGTTTTAGCTACGATTGCAGACACTCTGTGTAATGGACTAGTACAGACACTATCTGAGGCTCACAAGAGTGTTTATAAAGGTGAGGATAGAACTGAGAAAATATTTGGTGCATCTCGCTCACACATCCTAACATGTGTTATCTTTATCGGTAACACATGATATGAATAATATCATATGATACGAGTGAAAATTAATTAGATTTGATAGGATATTTAGAAACAAAAAAATGGTAAGAGATATGTAAACCAGATTACTTTTGCTCACCCCCATAAGGGTAAGCATTATCCCCTCCTCAACATTTGACATGTGTTAAGAGAAGGGTATTATTGTCTATAAACTGTCATAGTGTCATGTTTTTAGATAAAATTACCCCATCTCTAGATACATGTCATATATTGGGGAGGGGGGTAATGCTCACCCCTCGAAGGGGGTGAGCAAAAATAGACTCTAAATTAAAATATTATAAATTTGGGTGTTTAAAAAAAAAAAATCACTCAAACCTGATATAGATATGATAAAGTTATGGTTGAATCATTTCAACTTCTATAGAAAAGAACTAACCATATATTAATTGGAATTTTTAGATATGTTTATAATTTTTATTTTATTTTATTTTTTTATTTTTGTTTATGAAAAAACAAATATATCTAAAATATGTGGAGAAGATGATAGGATATGAAAGGTCCAGCATTTTCAAGAAAGTTATGGGGGTTGAGTAGTTGCAATGCATTATCACTGGTTTTGAAGCAAGTGGCATCCATGCATAAAGCCATAAACCAAACCAGTATCGAGTTGTTGTGATTTGTGAACTTTAACTCTTTTGTCATCTAGTGATTGTCTTGTGATACCTTTTTGGCAATCTTTTTCATCATCATCATCATCATCATGTATTATTCATGTGAGAGAGATTGCTCCAATTTTGACGAATAATATATAACAATCGTATTAATTACTATAAATAGAAAATAGTCGTGAGATTTATTGTAATAAGATAATAAATATATTTATTGAAATGTATATTTATTTCTATTTATAGAAATTAATTGGTTATTAACTTGTGTCATTATTATTATTATTATTATTATTATTATTATTATTATCTAGAGCTTATGTTAAAAGTAACTTAGTGTCTGTTTGGGGGAGCTTGTCTACTAGCTAAAAGAGCTTTTTTAATTAAAAAAGTTCTTTCCAAATTTTTTTGTGTCGTTTGGTTGACACTCCAGTAGAGCTTTCGACGATTAAAAAAGCTGTTTTACGTCTACTTGGAGAAGCTCAAATTTTAGGCTTTTCCATGTAGACTTTTTGAGCTTTTTAAAAAAACATTAAAATCTCCAATATAACCCTATAATT
Organism: Acer campestre; assembly: GCA_954870605.1. Lineage (NCBI taxonomy): Eukaryota > Viridiplantae > Streptophyta > Magnoliopsida > Sapindales > Sapindaceae > Acer > Acer campestre. Next base: position 45,781,564 of record OX940801.1, on the reverse strand, counting down.
TAATATTTGCTAGAGTATTTTGGTAATTCTCTCATTAAAAAAGCTCTTTTTTAATTGACAACCAAACGACCAACGGCTTTCATTTAAAAGTTCTACCTCTAAAAGATCTACTTCTAAAAGATCTACTGCAAAAAGATCTACTTGAGAAGCTCTCCCAAACGTACTCTTAATTATGTAATGGAGTCTAAAATTCCAACTCAAATGTGAGGTGTCATCACCTCACACAACATGGGCCCACGTTATGATTTCCAAGATTTTGTGTGGTGATGACATCTCACATTTGGGTTAGAATTTGAGTTGGAATTTTCGGTGAAGTATCATTACTCTTATGTAATGTTATATAGTACTATAAAAAATAAAATTATATAGATTCTCAAATTTGAGAAAAATTTGGTATGTAACATTATTAATTTTGTAATTTTATTTAATCGTAATTTAATGTGTTCCCTTAAAGTCTTAAAGACACGACAAGATGAGGTTGATACAGTAATAAACCCCTCACACCTGCACCATAAGGTTGCGGGTTCAAATCATTTCCTCCCAAAAAAATCCTGAATTTATATAATAGTGTAATACTTGAAAAAAAATTATAAAATAAAATAAAATAAAAATTAAAGTCTTAAAGACACACATAAACATATTCTAATGTATTAATTACTGTGTTCTTATTTTTCGATAAAAATAAAGTTTAGTTTGTATTGAAACAATAAATATGATAAACACACAATCTATTTTTCTTTATATCCATGGGTGTCCGGATCAGCTTGTATGCACCTCAACTAATTCCATGAGGCCCTGAAGTTAACAGCCGAGTAAACTTTCAGTAGCCGCAAAAGAAACATGGCTTCTACGGATCGAACCCAGAATGTATGACTTTACGGCTCGCCCCAATGACCAACGGCACCACCTCCCTTGGAGATAAAAAGTGGGAATAAAAAAAAATTGAGATTAATGATGGAATTTGAATGTAAAATGGGTGGGTGATGTGAGATGAAAAGGATGGATTTGCTTATAACCAATCTCATGGAGGTTGGTGTTTCGTAAATTGAGCACTATATATATTTATAATGTGATATTATCGTACTTTAGATTCAACTTGAATTGGCATTTACCTATTTGAAGTCAAAATTGTTTTTCACTTTCAAGTTTCAATAATTCAATTGATATACGAATACAAATAAGTTTTGATTTAAGTGGAGCAAGTAGATAGAAAGGGTACACCTGTTTTTTTTTTTTTTTTCCCCATTAAAATAATAAATTTAAATCATTTTCAGGAAATAAAAAATTTTAATTACATTTCAAACAAAAAATCACTCTTAGAAGACTCAATTGATACCGTATATCCTCTTATCATAGATATTCGGACTTTGTATGTAATACTTTATTTTTATATGTTCTGTATCATGATCCGACTTGTTTGGTGCTAGATATTTATAGGGATTTTATTTGATCCGTACAAAATTAAAGGTAGTGATTATCATAACACGACCAATAATTTACAAAGTTGGTCCCTCGAATACAAACAAATGCAGAAAAAGATTGAAGAGGACATAATTGATAATAATAATGGAATCGAATTTGGGACAACAATATTCCTTTTAACATTTCTGTGAACAATTTTCAATTTCAAAAATGTTAATTAATTAGATTTCAAATCTCCTACATCACTAATTAATATGCATAGAGAATTTTAAATTTTCAATAAGGTTAGAAGAAAATGGAAAAACAACACTGCCATTTCGAAATTAATTGAAAAAAAAAAAGTATATAGAAGAGATTAACTGCACTGAAAACATGAGATTATTATTATTTTTTTTATTTTTTTTATTTTTTTTTTAAGGTATAGCTCTGACAAGAGTGAATTTAACCGAACGAATTTGGGCGACCCGTTAGATGTTAGACTTTAGGTTCTGTATGTAATACATGGATTTGGATCATCTCATCACCTCATTTTGTCCACACCTAAATCAGTGGTTTTTATTAATTCAATCTTTTAGTTGAGTACAAACTTAAAAATCAATAGAAATAATCCAGACCATTGATTTATTATATTAGACAGGTGGTAAACTGGCAATAGTTTACGGAGGTGAGGACAAGGTGGGGACAAATAATGTGATGAGAGAATCTAGATCCGTAATACATATACTATTGAGTTCAGAGGAACCAGGTCCACTGGACTCACGGGACTTGGAAAATCAAGTACAGCCCACCAAATGATAAGGCTTGGATGTGGGCCTGGCCATGAGTATGTGGATCGAACTCAAAACGCCCGGCTCATTTAACACAATCTATGGCTGTAATTGAAAATGATCCAATTATGAGATTTATTTATTTATTTATTTTTTTTTAAGAAATCAATTATGGATTTTTTTAAAAAAAATTTTTGACAATATTTATTAATCCAGAACCAGGTATTTTTTAAAGCTTTCACCATTAGCAAGATTCGAGCCGCTGACCTGGGAGTCATTCGTCCAAGCCTCAATCTCGTCCATACACCCATGTTGACTGGAAATTTTAATTTCTTATACGAATATTTTTAATAAGATATATATGTTTTTATTAAAAAAAATAATAATTTCACGAGTATGATGCTTTTTTTTTTTTTTTTTCTGAAACAATCACGAGTATGATGTTACCTTGATCTTTCTTATGCATTATGAGACTATTAGTAGATTAGTATTGTTTTCCCAGTGTTATTTTCATGATAGATTGGTTTACATAAACTAAATAGGTATGAATTAGCATTTGCATGCTTGTTGTGTGCACATTTCTTTTAAATGTGTTTGGATTGAAAAATACTTTGTGCACAATATTAAAAAAAAAAAAAAAAAGATACAAAATTTGTGAATTTTGATTTTTCTATTATTTGATTTAGTAAAATTAAATAATAAAAATCAACAATTTGTATTTAAGAATAATAACTTCTTTTTTTTTTTTCCCCTTTTTTGAGTTATTGGAGTAAACTAACATGTCGCATAATAATCGATGAACCCCTTACTCATGGACTAACAGAAAATTTCAATAACCGTAAATTAATGTTCGTAGGCCCATGTCAGGTATACCTTACTGTGCTGCATTAGATTGGACTGGTTTGTACTATACTGAATTGTATTGTGTCTAGTACTGTTCCATGTATGGTGTGCTACACTGCACTATAGTCTATATTGTACTGTTATTATATTGTCCGGTACTGATTAGGCACTGTCCGGCCTAGTTATACATTCAAGCAAGCCCATAATCTTCGATTATTTAACTCTGTCAAACATTTGCAGTTCATAATCTTCGATACTTATGTTGTTTGGATCGTTAATTTTCTTTGCTGGTTTAAAAAAAAAAAAAAAAAAAAAAGCGATAATAGGATGCAAGTATGATTAAATGTATATTTGTTAATTTAATATTTACAACAACGATCGATAATTCTAAACCATACAAACGAAGTAACATTAAAAAAGAGATATATCTTTTTCAAGTAGGGTATTAGATGTAATAAATTACATTTTCATATTAATACTCCATTTCTTTTGTTATTGGTTATGGAACAGAAAAATATTTAGTTATTTTTTCTTACCACTGAAATTAATAAAATTCCTATCAAATTAATTGGTTTAAGTTATATTCAGCCAATTGTTAATTCATAAATTTCTTTATTTTTTTTTCAAAAATAAATATTTACACCTAATTTAAATTAGATCAATTTCATTATTATTATTTTTTTTAACCAAAATATCATCACAATCACTTGGAAAGTTGGAATCATAAAAAAAAAAAAAAAAAAAAAATAATCCCAGTATCATAGTAATAAAACCACCTTGTTTACAGATAAGATATTTCAACACCCAACATTGGTAATTAGGAGTAATCATGATAAAATTATCGGATTATCCCAGCAATCAGTCTCCATCTGTGTGGAGGAGAAATTTCCAGTCTCTGTTAATTAGCACTTTCATTACAAAAAAGAAGCTAATTATAATAATTGGAGTTCAAAAATAAATAAATAAATAAATAAATTAGAAAAGATAATGAAAAAAAAAAATAAAAAAGCCTTTCTCCAACTAGATTGAACATTCTGATTATGAGTGTCTTCTCATCTTCTGAGAACGTACTGAGTCTCAGAATCTTCACTACAGATTTCCTCTTCATCACAGTTCACACATAGCTTTGTTGTAATTGAATTTGATCAATCAATCACTGTGGTGCGAATGTGTGCATGCATACAACACTTTTGATTGCAACTATAATAAGGTTATTTTAGAATACAACAACTTTAATCAAGATCATTCGCGACTATTGACAACTATGTCAAGATTTTTGTTAAATCCGAATATAAGCACGTACTTGATCATTTTTAAGAGGGACTAACTAGTATAAGCCCGGAAAATTATATCGAAAACAGTGTCTTTTAGGGTGAAAAATAGTAGCAATTAATAGATATATACTTAATAATTCAATGAGGTTTCAAATAATAACAATTTTCATATTTTCAAAATGTTAATTAGATTTCAATTCTCCTACATTACTAATAAATATGCATAGAGAATTTTAAAATTTCAATAAGGTTTGATCAAAATGGAAAAATAATACTACGATTTTGAAATTAATAGAAAAAAATTAGTATATACAAGAGATAAATCGCAATAAAAACATTAGATGATGGTTAAAAGTTGAGATGGTATGATGATAAATTTATCATATATATATATATATATATATATTAAAAGAGTTTATCATGTACTTAGGTGATGTTTGTTTGGTGGAATTGAGGTTGGAATAGGAAAGGGAATCTCTGCTAACTAAACCAAAGAATCCGGATTATTTAAAAATTATTGGAATGGATTACTACCTCTTAAAGTTGGAATTCGAGTTCCATCATTAGTAGAACATTAAATTTACTAATTTTTCCTTAAAAAAAATAAAACAAAGGAGGCCATTACGGGTGGCCTCCTTCATAATCGAAGATGGTGAAGCCACTAACAGAGTCTTGTTGTCGGTGTTTGAGGTGGCCTTGTCACCGTCAGAGGCCCTCGCCTCCATTGTTGGAGGAGGTGAGGGCCTCCTCCGTTTGCAAGATGAAAGGAGGCTACGAGTCTCCATCACAGGCTTCATCCTCCTCCATTGCTCGAGGAGGCCTCGTGAGAATTTTTATCCAATTGCACGAATTTTTTTATTTTTCTTTGGAAAATCAATAATGGAAAATTTAATTCCTTTCCTTATATGAATATTTTCAATAAGATATTTCTTTTAAGAAAAAAAATATTCCAATACAATTTTAAATAATTGCTAAAATTATAGAAATTAATAAAATGTCTCTATTATTTCAGATATAACTGCATCTAAAACCACTATATTGTCTCATTTTTTTAAGGGAAAAAAAAAAAAAAAAAATTAGCCAGATTCACAAGTGTGATGTTAATTACCTTGATATTTCATATTAATTAGGAAACTATTAGTAAATTATTATTGTTTTCCCATGCTATTTTTATGATAGATCAGTTTACATAAACTAAATACGTATGAATTAGCATTTGCATGCTTGTTGTATGCACATTTCTTTTAAACGTGTTTGAATGGAAGATTAATCAAGAGCAATATTAAGAAATGGGATATGAAATTTGCCATTTTAGATTTTTTATTATTTGATTTGATAAAAGTAAATGCTGAAAATCAACTATATATGTATTTAAGATCACCACATTTTTTATTCTTTGTTGAGCCATTGGAGGAAACTAATTATATGTCACTCTCCACAGTTACTAATAATCAATAAATAACCTAATCATAGGGTCCTGGGAGACTTGATGAACACGATTGTTTTAGGAATCTATAATGTTCACTTCACTTTTATTTGCAGTCAATAGAACTACGTTGCAGAGACAAAGAGCCGCACAATTACCGGACCTTCTTTGTCCAGCAGTGACAAAAAGCCACACAACTGGGCAATGTCTTCTGGATCCATGGCAAAATCAAAATCGTGAACTGAAGACAAAACTACTGTAGTGATCTTCTGGATCCAATGTCTGGCCCTGTTTTCCCTCTTGGTGCTGGTCTTCTTCTCCGTATTTCCTTCTGTACTGTTCTTACTCTTTCTTTGCTGCATGTTGTTTTGGTTGTCTTCTTTTCGAGCCATGGCTTGATGAAATTACTTTCACTCTATTTTCAAGAGAAAACAGAGGTGAGACTTTCTTTTGCTCCACTTAGCTTAGCTAATACATGCTATATAATATACTCAGTCCAAGAGATGATATAGACTGTATGGGTTGGTTTTTTATTTATTTATTTATTTATTTATTGAATACAGAATTAAAAAGTAAATTTTTCTGACATTAAAAATCGGATCAAATTTATTCCTATAAATTAGATTAATTTCATTAGTAACCCTATTTTTTTTTTTTTACCAAAATACAATCACAATCTCTTGGAATTATGAAAAAACCCAGTACAATAGTAATAATACCACCCTGTTTACTCATAAGATTCATATTTACATATGATTAATTAATTAATCACTTGTTGAGTTTCTTGTATTCCAGTATTTCTCAATTTCTTCAGCTGTTCTTCCTGGAATTCTCCCAGCAATCAGATTCCATCTGTGGAGGAGAAATTAAATTTACGGTCTCTCTTAATAATTAGCACTATAAATACAAAAAGAAGAAGCTAATTATAATAAATGGTGTTCAAAAAATAAATAAATAAAGAGATTAGAAAAGAATATAAAAAAAAAAAAAAAAAAAAAAAAAAAAACATGCCTTTCTCCAACTAGATTAAACATCCTGATTATGAGCATCTCCTCATCTCCTGAGAACTGAGTCTCAGAATCTTGACTGATGTCTTCTGCAACACACATATGCCATAAAAAAAAAAATAAAAAAAAAAATCATCAAATGAAGCTAGCTAGTTTTGTTGTAATTGAATTTAATGGATCAATCAATGTTGTGCATGCATGGACAGTTGTAATCAAAATATCAAAATGGACTTGACTGCACCTTTGATCACGATTATTATCAAGGTCATTTCAGAACACAACGTACAACTTTAATCAAGATCATTCGTAAATCGTAACTATTGACAACTATATCGAGATTTGAGATTTTTGTTAAATCCGAATATAAGAACTTGATAATTTTTAAGATGGAGTAAGTAAGCCCTGAAAATTATATGGTAAAAGAAGACAGAATCTAGTCGATATACCTCTTTTAGGGTGAAAAATAATAGCAATTAATAGACACTTAACATATAATTCAAAGCAAGTTCTTACCACAAGAATCCATGGAAATTACAATATCATTGGAAGAAGAGTGTTCAAAGTCTGTCATTTTCTAACAAACCAAAGAGGAGAGAAAGATCAAACTTTTCAGAAGAATCAGAAGAAACTGTGTACTTGTGCAGGAGATATTGCCTAGCTTGTATTTGTTTATATAACTTTTCTATTTTACGTTTATGTGAAAGAGACAAATATTAATTACTCAAGTCAAAAGAGAATCCACTTCTGAGAAGAATGGAAGGTGCAGGCCGGAAAAAAGTGTTTTGTAGAATGGTAGTTGAAAAAAAGGGATGATAAAATAAACAATTGTTGTTTTGGTTAGGTGAAAGAAAACTTTTAAAATTTAACAGCCATGTGAAAGAAAAGACTCTCCTTTTGCCAAGCATCTACTTTGTTCCGAGTTCTATTTCCATAATTCGAAGAAGTCGGCTTCCAACATAAGGAGATGACGTCTCCCCACACTTAATATTACAGTTTCATAGATAATGAATGATGAGACAATATATGACGGCAACTACATTGTTGATATGTTCATTTACATTAACGTCTCGTATCATTCAAATTCTTATAAAAATGTATTCCAAGTTCTAAATTTCTCTCTTCAAAAAAAGAAAGTTCAAAATTTCTAATTAACCTCCAAATTGTCTCCACATATTGACTATAAAATGTCCCAAGAACAAAATTTTTCAAAGATGACAAGCTCCATATGTATACATTTTGGGGCCACATTGCATGGAAATTTTTAAATTTACTTGGTGGTGGAGTCAACATTCTAGTGTTCTAATAATTATTGAGAAAATATTTTCCGGGATGTGCGGTAGGAGAAAATCTTCAATGAGACAGCCTCATTGTCACTTGATAAGACTGTCCAATGAGATTGCACCAAATTATAGTTTATTAATATATATTTATGTTCTCTAGATAAATGGTATAATCTCATTGGGATGGTCTTAGACCATCTCCAATGGTTCTCTAAAATTTTCTCCATTTTGGAGATTAAAAATGAAATATTCTTAGAATATTCTATCTCTATAAATTTACTACTATAAATAATAAAATATTAATATGTTTCAAACCTTCTTTAATAAAATTGTTTTCTCTTTATTATTTTAGATAACAATTCACTCACTTTTATTACATCAAAATTTTTATAATCTTTTTTATAATTATCTACACCTAACTATTTTTTTCATATAATGATTTTAAAATATATTTTTAACATTTATATTTTTTACACCTAATATTATTTACCAAGAACGCGAAAAGATTATAATTATGGAGAAAGATTTACACTATTGGAGATGTTATTGTTAATATTTTATTTTAATGAATTATTTAGAGTTAATTATTATGATATATATGTTAATTACATATAAAAATTAATGATTTGAAAACATTTATTTTAAATTAAAATATTTTTTTAATTCATTATTAAAAAGTAAAAAACAATTAAAATATAGTCAATATTATATTCAGTTGAAAGATCTCAATAAAATATTTCTAATGGTATAATTTTTATAATGATTATATTTATGAATAAAAAGTTATATTAAATTAACTGAATTTAGTTAAAAATATAAAAAGTAGATAAGAGAGATAAAATAATAATATTTAATGTAAATATTGAAATAGAGATTGAGATTTGGAACTCTAAATTTGGAGATCCAAATCAAATCTCCAAAATGAAATCTCTATTTTGGAGAACCATTGGAGTGAAATGGGTCTCCATTTTGATAAAATGGGGACCTATTAAAGATGGTCTTATCAAGTGGCAATGAGACCGTCTCATTGAAGATTTTTTTGTGTGGTAGGTTTTTTTTTTTTTTTTTGGGTATCGAGAATCTCAAACTTCGTCTAAGCACCTATCCTTCTGTCCTCCCCCAACTACGTGACTCGCTGTGGTGAGTATGTTGGTTTCGCAGAGTATGACAGATAAGAAAACCTCGGACCACACCCATGGGCCCACAATGATGCAAGTGAGTAAATCAGAACTCGCTCCCGTCTGGGTAGGATTTGAACCGTTGACATGAGCCCCATGTCCATCTTTCCATCAACATAGCTAAACACCCAGAAAACTGACTACAATGTAATTACCAGAAGTAGAACCAAAGATTTGGATTTTTAATCTCAAACCTTGGACCACCAAGACAAACCACTTTGTGGTTTTCTCGTGTGGTAGTTATTTATGTTTTCTCGTGTGGTTACTTTATGCTGCATCTCTTTGGTTTCTCTGAGCTTTTGGACCCACAAGTGTGGAGGCATGCGCATGCGCACTGAGCGCTCAAAGCAGAAATTGATTATTGAAGCAAAGTGATGAAAAAAAAAAAAAAAAAAAAGATGGCCTTTCGTGCAACATTTTAATTCTTTAAAACACGGAACACGTTTTTCTTTTTATTTTATCTATTAATTCGAGATTATATTTTTTTTTAAAATTTTTACTATCGGTAGGATCCAAACCGTTAACTTAGAAATTATTTACCTAATCTTCAAACTTGTACACGTTTCAAACACCATACTCATTTTAGTGTGATTTGGTGACAAATGGTGTTTATTCGGCTCAATAAAGTTTGGGTTTGAGTGGCATTATTTTGCAGGTGGTATATAAAAAAATAATAATAAACATAATGTCAGTTGATATTAGCTAGAATTAAAAATCAAAAACTCAGGATGATATGAAATTGATCCGGTGATAAAACCTTTCATATTTGTACTATGAGGTTGTCGATTCAAGTCTTCCCCATTTAATATGTATTAAAAAAAAAAACTTGGACTGGTACTGGTTTGACTAGTAATGATGGTAAGTAGCCAAAAAAGGTACACTAAACATGTCATGGTTCATGTGATCCAAAAAAGTTTGAACTTGAACATTAAAATATTAAATGAGTCATTTTTTTGTTGCTTGTATAAACAATTATAAAGTTGTACTCCACCGACTTAAAATAAAAAAGAAGTAAAAAGTATATAAAATTAATTTGCGAATAGCATATTATAATCCCAAGACAGAAAAAATAATAATAATAATAAAATAAAAAAAATAAAAAAAAATAATAATCACTGGCTTCGATTGATGGAACATTTGAAAAATAAAAATTAATTTGCGAATAGCATATTATACTCCCAAGACAGAAAAAAAATAAAAAAATAAAAAAATAAAAAATAAAAAATGAAAAATAATCACTGGCTTCGATTGATGGAACATTTGAAAAATAAAAATTAATTTGCGAATAGCATTTTCAAAATCTTAAAATTTAAAAGATAATTAGTAAGAACTCACTAAAAATAACAACATTTCATCTAAACTCTAAACTAATTTTATCATTTCTAAGGATTTATTTTTCTGATAAAAATGCTAGTTTGATTCATATATATATATATATATTTTATCACTTTATATATTTGCATTTTTTTTTTTAAATTTTCAATAATACATCAATAAGTGGTCCTCTAACCAAAATTTTAACAATAAAACATTACAACAGAATGGAAATTGCAAATTTACTTGTTTTAACGAAGAATAAAATTCATGAATATTTATTACTTTTATAATTTTACACTCAAAATATTTTAATAAGAAAATTCTAAAGAAGATAAATAATTTATTTTAAAATTAAAAAGGCTTTAATAAAATTAAAATGAAAATTAGATTAATTAAAAATATATATTTTTAAAAAAGTTAAAATATTTTTAAAGGGATATTATCATTTCTCCCCCTATAGTTTGCCATATTAATAGATTTACCCCCTCTAGTTTCAAAAATGGTAAGTCTTCCCCTTGAAAACCAAAATATTCAAACTTTTACCCCTTCCGTCAGCTTTTCCATCCAAAATCACGTTGACCGTTAAAATTAAAAATGAAAAGACAATTTTACCTTTATAAACCATACTCATCCATCTCCAAAACCAAAACCTACCAAACCCAAAAACCCCATAGACCGTCACAATTTTCAAGAAATCCAGGAACCTCATCACCCATTTCCCACCAGTTCCCATAGACCACCAACACCTCCACCCCTATACCTAGAAACTGAAACTCGGAAACCACCAAAACCACCACCCAAAAAATCGGAAACCACCACATACCACCTAGAAACCAAAACCCATAAACTAACTCGCCATCAGAAAATTCGAAACCAAAAAACCAACCAACTCCCCACTGAAATCCAAAAAGAATCAAAGTAAAATTGAAAAAAAAAAAAAAAAGGGTTATAAGTAAAACCAAAATCAATGTAAAAATCAAAATCAAAGTAAAATCAACCAGATTCAACACTCAAATCCGACCACCACCAACAACCGAAAGCACCCAACCAACCCTACCAGTCGATTTGTCGATCTCTTCTTAGTGGAGGAGATCGGTGTTCAATCTTTTTGTCGGTGGCCACCCCTAACCAAAACCAACCACCGCAATCACCACAATCCCGTGAAGAGAGATGGGAAGAAATAGAACCGTGAAACGTTATTCTCTCACCTCGAGGTGGCGGCCACCCCTCTGTTGAGGGAAAAGAGAAAGCAATCAGCTGTGAGCGACGGGAAGAAGGAGATCGGGCATCGATCTCCTTGGTCGAGAGAAGGTCAGCACTTGTAAGGGTGGAGATTGGTGTGATTTCGGTGGGTTTAGTGTTTGAGTGGTGGTGGCGGCGGCTAAGGTTTGGGTTTTGGAGAAGATGGTGATGGGAAGAAGATGATGAAGATAAAATTTGGGTTTTTGAGTTTAGGTTAGGTTTTTTGTTTTAATTATTATTAAATATGATTTCTTTAATTTTTTTAATTTGTTAAATAATGTATATAATAAATGATTATATATATATTTTAATTGTATTGATTTGGTGTTGGGATATTACTATTTAATATTTATTTATTGTTTAATATTTTTAAAAAATATTTATTATTTAATTTTATAATATTTATTAATTTATTATTTAATATTAGTTGTTTTATTAAATAAATTATTATTAATTGTTTAATTTACCTTTTTACCATATTACCCTTCATTTCATTTTTAATTTTAATGGTCAATGTGATTTTGGACGGAAAAGCTGATGGAAGGGGCAAAAGTTTGAATATTTTGGTTTTGAAGGGAAAGACTAACCATTTTTGAAACTAGAGGGGGTAAATTTATTAATATGGTAAACCATAGGGGGAGAAATGATAATATCCCATTTTAAAAAAATGGAGGCTGGAGGCCCAGCTTCCTTGCTACAATATTGCCGGTTCCGGTTCTGTGGTTCCGACGGTTCCACCGGTTTGGTTAAAACTTTTTTATTTATTTTTTTACAAACAATTTTTTTAAAAAAAAATATACACACACATACACACACATACAAACACATGTCATTGCCAATTTGCCACAATAAAATCTTATCTTGATTTTATTATTATTATTAATTTAAAAAACTAAATATCTAAAAAACTTAAAAAAAAAATAAAAATAAAAATAAAAAACTGGTACCAAACCAGCTGTTCCGGTTATGAAATTTTGGAAATTGAAACTAAAACTGGAACCTCCCTGTTCCGGTTCACAATCCAGTTCTAGTTGTAAAACCAGAAAACTGATTCGGTTCCACGGTTGAAACCAAACCACAGTCACATCTAGACACAGGGTAGCCACCTCCATTCAAATCATAGTCCTCGATGGAGGAGAAAGTTGAGAAGTTATGAAGGAGGCCGTGAGCCGCTAAACAGGTTTTCTTGTGGTCCTTGTGGAGGTTGCTGACAAAATTTTTATAGATGTTTTTTGATGGTTTATATTTACATTTTAATTCTTTAAAACGCGGTACACGTTTTTTTTATTATTTTATTTTATCTATTAATTCGGGATCAGATACTTTTTTAAGAGCTTTTGCTATCGGTAGGATTCGAGCCTCTGACCTAGAAATTATTTACCTAATCCCTAAACTTGTACACGTTTCAAACACCTTACACATTTTAGTGTGATTTTGTGACAAATGGTGTTTATTCGTCTCAATAAAGTTTGAGTTTGAGTGGCATTATTGCAGGTGGTATATAAAAAAATAATAATAAACATATTGCAATTGATATTAGCTAGAATTAACAATCAAAAACTCAGGATGATATGAAATTGGTTCGATGGTAAAACCTCTTATATTTGTACATGAGGTTGTAGATTCGAGTCTTTTCCTTTTAAAAAACTTTAAATTTATGTAATAGTAAAACACATATATTAATAAAAAAAAAAATCTTGGACCGGTTTGACTCGTAATGATGGTAAGTACCCAAAAAAGGTACACTAAACATGTCATGGTTCATGTGATCCAAAAAAGTTTGAACTTGAACATTAAATGAATCATTTTTTATAAAGTTGCACTCCACCGACTTAAAATAAAAAAGAAGTAAAAAGTATATAAAATTATGAATTTATGATCATATTATACTCCAAAAAAAATAAAAAATAAATAAATAAATAATCACTGGCTTCGATTGATGGAACATTTGAAAAATAAAAATTAATTTGCGAATAGCATTTTCAAAATCTTAAAATTTAAGAGATAATTAGTAAGAACTCACTAAAAATAACTACATTTCATCTAAATTCTAAACTAATTTTATCATTTCTAAGGATTTATTTTTCTGATAAAAATGCTAGTTTGATTCATATATATTTTTTTATCACTTTATATATTTGCATTTTTATTTAATTTTCAATAATACATCAATAATTGATCCTCTAACCAAAATTTTAACAATAAAACATTACACTAGAATGGAAATTGCAAATTTACTTGTTTTAACGAAGACTAAAATTCATGAATATTTATTACTTTTATAATTTTACACTCAAAATATTTTAATAAGAAAATTCTAAAGAAGATAAATAATTTATTTTAAAATTAAAAAGACTTTAATAAAATTAAAATTAAAATTAGATTAATTAAAAATAAATATTTTTAAAAAGTTAAAACATTTTTAGAGGGATATTATCATATTCCCCCCTATAGTTTACAATATTAATAAATTTGCCCCCTCTAGTTTCAAAAACGGTAAGTCTTCCCCTTGAAAACCAAAATATTCAAATTTTTGCCCCTTCCGTAAGCTTTTCCATTCAAAATCACGTTGACCATTAAAATTAAAAATGAAAAGACAATTTTATCCCTATAAACCATACTCATCCTTCCCCAAAACCAAAACCTACCACTATCCATTTTAATCACCAAACCCGAAAACCCCATAGACCGCCACAATTTTCAAGAAATCCAGGAACCTCATCACCCATTTCCCACTAGTTCCCATAGACCACCAACACCTCCACCCCAATACCCAGAAACTGAAACTCAGAAACCACCAAAACCACCACCTAGAAAATCGGAAACCACCACGTACCACCCAGAAACAGAAACCCATAAACTAACTTGCCATTAGAAAATTCGAAACCAAGAAACCAACCAACTCCCCACCAGAAAAATGAAACCAAAACCACCCAATCCCCATTGAAATCCAACCAAAATTAAAGTAAAATTGAAAAAAAAAAAAAAGGTTAAAAGTAAGACCAAAATCAAAAGTAAAAATAAAAATCAAAGTAAAGTCAACCACATTCAACACTCAAATCCAACCACCACCAACAACCGAAAGCACCCAACCAACCCTACCAGTTGATTTGTCAATCTCTTCTTAGTGGAGGAGATCGGCGTTCAATCTCTTTGCCGGCGGCCACCCCAAACCAAAACCAACCACCACAATCACCACAACCCTGTGAAAAGAGATGGGAAGAAATAGAAGTGTGGAACGTCATTCCCTCACCTCGCGGTGGTGGCCACCCCTCTATTAAGGGAAAAGAGAAGGGAATCAGCGATGAGCGACGGGAAGAAGGAGACCGGGCACCGATCTCCTTGGTTGGGAAAAGGTCGGCACTTGTAGGGGTGGAGATTGGTGTGATTTCGGTGGGTTTGGTGTTTGAGTGGTGGCGGCGGCAGTAGCTAGGGTTTGGGTTTTGGAGAAGATGGTGATGGGAAGAAGATAAAATTTGGGTTTTTGAGTTTAGGTTAGGTTATTTGTCTTAATTATTATTAAATCTGATTTCTTTAATTTTTTTAATCAGCAATATTACACATCTCACCTACAATCTCACAATTTTCATCCCAATACACGTGGCAGTTGATGTGTTAGTTGGTGAGTGAACACACATTAATTGGTGAGTAAATACATGGGTAAGAGAGATAAATACCAATTAATATGTATCCACTCACCAAGTGACACATCAACTGCCACATATGTTGGGATGAAAATGGTGGGATTGTAGGTGGGATGCTTATCATTATTGTTTTTTAATTTGTTAAATAATGTATATAATAAATGATTATATATATATATATATATATTTTTAATTGTATTGATTTGGTGTTGGGATATTACTATTTAATATTTATTTATTTTTTTAATTTTTTTAAAATATTTATAATTTAATTTTATAATATTTATAAATTTATTATTTAATAATTAATATTAGTTGTTTTATTAAATAAAATTATTATTAATTGTTTAATTTACCTTTTTACCATATTACCCTTCATTTCATTTTAATTTTAACGGTCGACGTGATTTTGGACGGAAAAGCAAATGAAAGGGGCAAAAGTTTGAATATTTTGGTTTTCAATGGAAAAACTAACCATTTTTGAAACTAGAGGGGACAAATTTATTAATATAACAAACTACAGGGGTGTAATGATAATATCCCATTTAAAAAAAATGGAGGCTGGAGGCCCAGCTTCCTTGCTACAATATTGCCGGTTCCGGTTCCCTGGTTCTTATGGTTCCACCGGTTCGGTTAATTTTTTTAATTTTTTTTACAACCATTTTAAAAATATATATATATATATATATATACACATATACAAACACGTCATTGCCTATTTGCCACAATAAAATCTTATCTTGTTTTTTTTATTATTATTAATTTAAAAAACTAAATATCTAAAAAACTTTTTAAAAATAAAAATTAACTGGAACCAAACCGGCGGCTCTTGTTATGAAATTTGGGAAATTGAAACTGAAACTAAAACTGGAACCTTCCTGGTTCCAGTTCACAATCCGGTTCTGGTTCTAAAATCAGAAAACTGGTTTGGTCCACGGTTGAAACCAAACCGCAGTCACATCTAGACACAGGGTAGCCACCTCCATTCAAATCACAGTCCTCAACGGAGGAGAAAGTTGAGAAGTTATGGAAGCCACAAGCCGCTAAACAGGTTTTCTTGGGGAGGTGGCTGCCTCCTGGATTAAAATTTTTAAGGAGAAAAGTAATGATTCAATGGTTACTCTCACAAGTATTTCCTCATAATCAGATTTCAATCCTCAATATCTTCTTTCCGGTCATTATCAAAATCCAATTTGGATTCCATAGCAACAACAGTTAACAACTAAATAGCAAACTGTAGTATTATATGATATATCCCATCATAACCATCCCACACTACAGATACCATATTGAACTAGATAACTATAAATAACACGATAATTGTTCATATCATCACACCAACACTCAGATCACAACTTTTAGTAAGTTTTCTGATAACATCTTCTGCAACGACAGTGAGAGATATAGATTCAATGTGCAGAAATTTCAACTGCAGCAACTTAAAAACCATGGATTTTGATATGGTCCTTCTTCACAATCCCAGCCTGTTCATCCAAACAAAGAATGAAATATTAAGAACTACTAATTTCTAAACAAGAAGAAGAAGGCTATATACAAGCATCACAGTGGTGGAATTTGAAATGAAAATTACCTGAACAAGGAAAGTTGACACATTCTTCCGCTGATCACCTTGAAGCTGAATGACCTACATACATACCGAAAATATAAGAAACTAGCAAAAACAAGTATGGAGAGATTTCATTTGTTAAGTTAAGGAGGATTAAGCACACACCTGTCCTAATTCAGGGTCCTCGACCACTGTACCATTGCAGCAAAAGTCCTTCTTGAGGTCCTTGAGGATTTTGTTATAGCTGAATTCTTTCTTCAATCCCTGGACAGTTGTCAGGCTTTTCCTACCATTTCGTTGCTGAATACGAATATGCACGTACTCTTTTGTCCCAGCACCTGAGTTCTCAGCATTTGCATCAGCAAACGGATCTAGCACCCAAATGGAATAGTGAACACTAGTTAGATTTTCTATAAGTTAAAAACCAGGGAATACAATTATAGAAACAAAAAATATCACTGCAAACAAACTGAAGAGAATAGACACAATTATTGTAGTAGCAAGATCAAATTATGAAACCAGAACATATTCTTTACAAGATGTGTAGCCAATGCAGGAAATCCAATCAACTACAAATAAAAAAAGGTAACGCATTTTTCTTATTTTCGTCCCCATGTACAAAACTAGGTTTCTACAGGAGATGCCTGTGCAAGGTTGTCAAGTCATAAATTGTTGGAAGGGTCTTCTAGATTGGATAAAGAATCATAAGAATAAATTATGACCCAAATAAAATAAAAGCCATACGTGATACGTGGGAAGAACTAAAAATTATAAAAATCATAGTACGCAAGATAAAAACAGATTAAAACTACAGGGTTTATAGCTCAAAACTTTGACTTCACGGATTGATCAACTTATAAAGGGGATAAAGAAGTTTATAAATGTTGAACTCTAGATTCTCTTAAGTCGATATCTGATTTACAAACATATCCCAACAATTATGGAGACTGATGATTCTCTAGATGCTGCACGACTGCACTCTAAATTATTTAGGAAGAATAATAAGAAATGTAAAACAGGAATGACACAGTTAGAGGTATCTGTTATGATGTAGCACAAGCTTACCAAAAGCAGTAGGAATCTGGATATCAAGATCAGACATGAAAATTTGCTGAAGGAAGGGGCCTAACAACAGCAAGGCTCAGACCTATAATACAAGGTAAAATCAAGTCAGCAGGTTCCTAGTAATGATAGTTCAAAATGATTCAACATAACAAAAATAGCTCAGATATCAACATGAGCAATAGCTAACATTAACACAACATTATAACTTGGATTTAATTCAAAATCGGCACAAATTTGAACTTCGCAATTCCTACAAGCAACACAACTTTGGCGGATTTGCTACCATGAAACCTCTACCCCGCCTATCCCAAATACAATCCAGACTTGGACCCAGATATATACAAACAAGATGCCAAAGAGCAATGTGTCACATAAAATTGCATAAACAATAGAATCACTGAATGATATAGTCGATATGCCTAAAACACACAAATTGTTAAATAGACCTATCACACACATCAGTGGTATCGCCAATCAATACATATCAGTCACATCGTTTACTACCAGTATCACTTTCATCTACATGGATATTCAATCGCAGAGCTTTTACAGGTAGCTAATACAGCATATACACTAATCAATCACAGCAAGACCCAACATAACAAAGACCGAAAAACCAAGTATCTCAACAAAAAAATAAATAAAAAATCAAACTTTCAATCGTCTCAGATATCTCCCAGTCCACAAACAGAACCAGTAAAATCTTTGGAATTAATATAACCAAAACTAATATACGGATCAACTGAACTGCAAAACGAGAATCAGCTTATAATTTTAACTAATTTTGTTCGAAACACCAAAATAAACCAAACTAACCAACCTAAAAATTCTCCATACATCAATAAATTCAGGATTCATACGATCAAACCATTAAAAAACCAAAACCCCCAATTTCTCATACCTAAATTTTATTTTATTAAAAAAAAAAAAAAAAAAAAAAAAAAAAAAAAAAACACAACAAATCAAGAAACGAAAACTGATACACAATCGAGAGTGATTAGAATTACCTGATCCGAGGATAGGGTTTGCGATTTGAAGAAGTCTGATCAGATCAAAAAGAAACCCTAAATCGGATAAGTCTAAGCTTCGCGTCTGGCGAGAGAGAGTCGAAAGTGAGAAAGATCTGGAAAGAAGACACAAGCAAACATATTTAAAGACCTTTTTTTTTTTTTTTTTTTGTGTGTATAAAGTCGGTTGCGTGAGATTTGATTACTCGCGAGAGTAGGATGTTAAGTGTACGCACTCGGTTAGTAGCTGATGAGTGGATATGTGTACACGTGGCGATTGATTAGAGCGAGAGTGTGTCTGTTTAGAGAGTGAGGCGAGTGGGAGGGGAGGTTTTGTTGGAGGGTAGAATTGTCAAAGTACAATTTGGGTTGATAGATAGATATAGATAACTCGAGGAAAACGTTGTACGTTTTATTCTCAGTCTCGTTTTGCCAGGAAAACCCAGTGACTCAGTAAGAGAGAAATAAGCTTTTAATTCAAAACGATGCGTTTTACGGAAAAAGCCCAAAGATGGACCGACCCGGCCCATTTCTTCATATAGGTCCAATAACATTGTTGTTTTTTTATGAAAGGCCAATAATATTATTGTTGTTGATTGAGAGTGTGTTTGATATGACTTTTCAATTTGAGCTTCTAGAGTAGATATTTTCGTAGTAGGACTTCTAGTAAGTGAGCTTCTAATAAAAAAGGCTTTTGATTGTGTAAATTACAAAAAAGGTGTTGACAATGTATTTTTAGAAATAACTTTTGGTTGAGTGAATTACAAAAAGGGTGTTAACAATGTATTTATAATGAAAGAGGTATGGTGGAATATCTAAAATTTATAAAGGGTAGTTGAGACAATTCATATGTTTTAAAAAAGCTAAAAAAAGCTTCTTGGAGAAGCCCAAAATTTGGGATTTGGTTTTGGGCTTCTCCAAATAGACATAAAATGGCTTTTTTAAAGGGTAATTGAGACAATTCACATATTAAAAAAGCTGTTTTGAGTTTTGCCAAACAACCTAAAAAAACTTCAAAATAGCTTCTAACATTAAAAAAGCGCTTTTGATCATTTCAAAAGCCATACCAAACATACACTGAGTCAATTAATGAATCCAATGATCAATCAAGGGGTAAAGAAAATAATAATTAAGAAAAGGTAAAAAAGAAAAGAAAACTACCGTTTTGACCACCCATTTGGTTAGATGCTATCAAAATTGTCATTATATAATAAATTCAGTTCAAAATTACCATTCTAAGCGAACAATGTGAGGAAAATAATCATTTCCTATGAAAAAAATACCTTACTGACCATTCATTTGGTTAAACACTACTCTAGTGGCCACCAATTTAATCGGCTATTAAAATTATCATTAGATGTAGAGATGAAGCTATGAGGGGGTATGAGAGGCCATGACACCCGCAGCCTCTTCGAAAAATCATTTTTAGTCTTTATAATTAATTAAATTTTTTTTTCTTTTTACTTTTCTAAAATGAAAATTATAGAGTTTGGCCCTTTCAAACATGACGAAATTTGAAATTCTGGCTTCGTCTATGAATTTAGATAGAAAATTCGGTTTAAAATGACGATTTTAGGTGAATAGAGTGACGGAAATAGTCATTCTTGACCAAACTGATCAACTTTTTTTTTTTTTTTTTTTTGAATTGAAAGGACATGATTTTAAAGTTTTGTTGCTTCGTATAAGTAATCCATCACACAGGAACATTTGGAGACGGCACTGAACCACAATGCCACTATATAACAGAATACTACCTATATGGAAATTAAGGTGACGCTTGATTGGTGATCCATATATAAACAATTTTTGAAAATTATAATTTTTATTAAGTGATGATGATAGATATATTCTTGTAATACTTCTTCAACTCAAGTGTGATCATAGTCATATTTTGAGTTTTGGGTTCATTACATCACTTACGATATATAAGAACACACGATTATGTGTTTTATTATTTCAAGTAGCTATAGTCACCTTATAATCTCCAGCTAATATTTAACTGGAGCCGTGACCATTATTTCCACTCGCTACATAAAACCTGCCGCAAAAACCCTTTTGACAGTACTGTCAAAGTAATTACATGTCCGATCGGCTACTTTCGAAGTCACACTCCATTGGCCTCATGTTGCACATTGAAGGGATGCTCTCGGCAATCTGGATGATCTGTCTCTTTTGCTGGTCACCGAGCTGACTTTGGCTCACCTGGGACCTAGTAATTTGCTTCAGTCCGGGGCATCGGCACTCGGTGTCTAATTGCTCCAATTGGCGGCAGCATTGCTGGATTTCTTGTTCCTGCCTTGGGTTGCTTCCATAGGGTTGCTGTTCCTGGATTCTCTGGGACAAGAATGACTTGCATTGGTGAAGCTGTTGCTGTTCCTGGATCTGTTGTTGGCATCTCTGCTGATCATTTCTAGGCCTGTTGTCCGTCGTCAGGGTCTCGAAGTCACACTGCGTTGGTCTAATGCCGCACATTGAAGGGATTCTCTGGGCGGTCTGGATGATTTGTCTCTTTTGCTGGTCGCCGAGCTGTCCTTGGTGCACCTGGGACCTTGTTACTTGCTCCAGTCCAGGGCATCGGCACTCGCGGTCCAATTGCTCCAATTGCTGGCAGCATTGCTGGATTTCTTGTTGCTGACCCGGGTTTGCACCACCCTGAATCCTCCGGGACAAGAACGACTTGCATTGGTGAAGCTCTTGTTGCTCCTGGAACTGTTGTTGGCATTGCTGCTGGTGTCCAGACCTTTTTTCCTCGTCATTGATCATCATCAGGGTACTGAAGCCACAATAGAGTGGTCTCATGCCACACATTAAAGGCATGGTCTGTGCGATCTGGAAGATTATTTTCTTTTGATGGTCGCTGAGCTGTTCTTCGCGCGCCTGGGACTTCGTTATATCCTCTAGTCCGTAGCATCGGCACCAAGTGTCTAATGGCTCCAACTGTTCGCAGCATTTCTGGATGCCTTGTAGTTGTCCCTGGTCGTCGCCCGTCAACTGAGAGAAGAACATCTTGCATTGGTTCAGCTCTTGCTGCTCCTGTATCGGCTGTTGGCATTGATGCTGTAGTATAGAGCTGTTTTCCTCATCGCCGATCACCACGGTGGTTCGGTAGATGGTGGCGTTGGCAGCGAAGAGGAAGAGGGCGAAGGTAGCTAGGAGAAGAGTGAGCTTGGCCATGGCTTGTTTGTAGTAGTATTGGACTCTACTTGTTATTGTTTGTGTGTAATTTTGATGGTGGTGTGGGGGGCCATTTATAGGAAGAGTTGGCGCTTTGCATGGTGGAAACGTGTAGGATGGAGTGGTCAGGGATGGTATTGGGTGGGTTGTGACTCATTCTCATTTACTACACCTAGAGTTTGCATGTAATTTGCTGTCATTGTGATTGTGACTCCGTCACTTGAAGTTAGAAATCATTCTGATAACTCATGTTCTTATTATAAACAGCTAGCTTTGGCAATTGGCATAGTTGGCTTTTTTGCAATTGATCGAACAGAGAAATCTTCAATAGGATCAATATTGTACTAGATTATTCAATAATATATATTGTGAATAATATGTCACTATGTGTATTGATCATGCATATATATGAATTTCAATTCAAGATCACTATTAAAATTGTTACTTTTTCATGTGAAATAGATATGTGACAAGATTTTATCGGATGGACATAAGAATCGTTAGGATATAAAGATAGCTAAAATAAATGAACACAATGAAGACAAGATTTTAGAGAAATGAAGGAGATCTCCTTTTCACAATTTCACTTGCTCTGGTATGATAATAAGAACAGATTTGATGAAGCTAAAACTGACTAGAACTTTTTGGTTGACAATATTATATTGCTTCTAAAACGTGCAGCACCTAGATCTGTTGCAGTGTGTTCTTAGCAACAGAGAGCTTTCTTCTCTCTGGACTTTTATCAAACACATTTGTTTTCTCATCAAACACCTATTAGCTGTTTGAGTTTTCATGGTATTAGAGCATTCGACCGACGTTCATCATAGGCGTAGGCCGAACTCTACCGAACACTCAAAAAAAAAAAAAAAAGGGTGGCTAATCAAAGTCAACACAAGTTCACATGTGATGGAGTGTTAAAGATCCCATGTGTAAAGCTCAAGAAGATGGGATGAATTCCTTATTGAAAAAGCATATAACAAGAGAATGGTATATATATATTCATGGATGTCACAAATCACAACCTAATAGACTAGTTTTTTTTTTTTTTTTTTAGATTGTAAGACTATCCACCGATATATATACCATTTCTCACCGATAAAAACAAAAGTCACATTAAGTACAATTGAATGCATTTCATCATAGGGTGACTCTATTGAATTGCCACCCGAAATAATACTCTTACCACCGATTTTTTTTATATAAAATTTTAATTACTAAGAAAACCATATTCAAAATTACTTTAAAAGGATAGGATTATTTAATATACTGTGAATAACTGTAAACCAAAATCCTCAAAATCGTTATGTGTTTCCTTGATGTTTTTGACATTTTTGGTTCTCAGAATTCCAATTTTCGGTTGTTATTATTGTTCAATATTTTTATTTACTTGCTCTCTGGTTGTTTAAGTTTAAGTATCTTAGGATTCTTAGCATTTGTCCTTTGTTAGTACAAGCATTAATTTTTTTTGTTGGAGTAACTCAAATCTTGTGTTTTATCAGATTGGATGAAGGTGGAGAATTACAGGAAAGAAATTTATCAAGGTAGAAGCATATACACTAAGGAAGATGCTAAAATGTACAATAGTTGTGCAAATCAATTATCATAAACCCTAATTCTCAATATTATGACAATAAAATATTGTTTGAAAAAACTCAAACTAAGTCAATAAACATATGAATTTTATATATCCGAAGATCAATTACTAAGAAGATGAGTACACCCAAGAGAATGATAAAAATAAAAAAAATTAAAAAAAACAAAATAAAAAATAAATAAAAAAAGAAAACCCAAGAGAACAATGAAGAAGAGGGAATGAATACGGATGAAACAAAAAAAATACAGTTTGTAATCGTTAATGATGAGTGCACAGAATGGGTTATGGGAGTTATATATAACATTTAGGTTTGTTTAGGGTTATTTTAGGGATTTTTAAGGGTATTGGAAGTAAAAATTAAAACGAATGATGAGTGTAAAGAAGGTTTAATTTCGATTGCACATATTGAATGTAAGTACGGTAAAACCTCGATAAATAATAAGAGAAAAAGAAAAAGAAATATTTAACGATAATTGTTCTTTTAGAAATAATATAACACGAAGCACGTCAAGAATCTAGCTACAGTAAAACCCCTATAAAATAATGTTGTTGAGACTGAGAAAAATTATTATTTTAGAAGGGTTAATTTATTATGGATAAATGAATAATTTATTTTGAGATAGGATTATTGTTTATTTATTTGATAAATGTGCATAGACAAATATAGTTTTAGTACATGAATTTTATAGATACAGTAGAACCTTCATAAATTAATACTCGATAAATTAATAATTTCTATAATATAATAATTTTTGCGAGTCCAAATTTAGGCCAATGAAATAAATTAATAATTTTGATAAATTGATAAGATACTATTTTTTAGAAAACCCCTATATAAATATGTGGTCCCATCCATATCATAAATTAATAATTTACTGAAATTGCAGATATAATTTACTATCATATTTTCTTGATATAATCTTTCTAAAAGAACAATTATTGTTAAATATTTTTTTTTTCTTTTTGTTTTTTGAGATAGGTATTGTTTATTTCTTTGATAAATGTGCATAGACAAATATAGTTTCAGTACATGAATTTTATAGATACAGTAGAACCTTCATAAATTAATACTCGATAAATTAATAATTTCTATAATATAATAATCTTTGCTAGTTCCGATTTGGGTCAATGAAATAAATTAATGATTTCGATAAATTGATAAGATAATACTTTTCAGAAAACCCCTATATAAATACGTGGTTCCATCCATATTATAAATTAATAATTTGCTAAAATTACAAATATAATTTACTATCATATTTTTTTTTTGATATATTCTTTCTAAAAGTACAATTATTGTTATTATTATTATTATTATTTATTTTTTTGCCAACAGAGGCGTAACTCAGCTGGTAGATGGACGAGTTTAGGGCTTGAGTAAATGACTCCCAGTAGGGACGGAGCAAGAAATTATTTCCAGCGGGGACGTTATAAAATAATGAGTTATATTATGTATTTTAGAGGGTATATTAAAGAAAAAATTAATAAAAAAAAATATATTGTATTCATTTGTCAATTGACACATTGGTAGTCGGAATACAAGTTCATTTATAGAGTTGGAATGTTTAAAATTACTCTAAAAAATTAAATCATAACATATATGTTTTATCTCAACTAATATTATTTTCTCATTCAAATCATTTTGTTCTCTCTTACAATCTTACTTATCTCATTCACCCTAATAGCATATATTATACTTTTGACGTGTTAATTATTTTCAAATAATCAATGTGTTAATTTTATAAATGTGATTTGATGGAAAAATATTAGATGTCTCGTTTATAGAAAACTAGAAAAATAAAAAATGAAATAGGTATAAGAACACAAAAACATGAAAACTAAGGATAAAAACATAAAAACAATGAAAATTAAGGATGTTATAAAAATTAAAACATGGGGGGTGGCTCATCCTACACTGCATCTGTCCTTGACTTCCAGGTCAACGGTTTGAATCTTACCAATAGCGAAAGCTTTCAAAAAAAATATCTGGTCTCGAATTAATAAATATTGTCAAAAAAAAGAAGTTAAATATTTCTTTTTTCTTTTTGTTTTTTAAGATAGGATTATTGTTTGTTTCTTTGATAAATGTAAATAGATAAATATAGTTTCGGTACATGAATTTTCTTAAATTTTCCAGACGGAGTCAACGCCATTGACTCTATCTAGGCAGGTGCCTAGTAGCCTGGCCGCCTAGGAAGGCCTTCCAACGGTTGCCGAGTTCACCTAAGGCCTAGGTGGCCATAATCTAGACCAATTACTAGAACACTGCTTACAATATATAAGAACACACAATAATGTGTTTATTATAATGCAAGTAGATATAGTTGTTATAAGTATGGAACCCACATTCTCCACATTTGTATCACTACAAGAAAAAATGTCTATTGAGATGAAAAAAATTCGTCCCAAATTTCGTCGCCTTAGGTGGGTTACGATAGGTTCTTTGGGATGAAAATGGAAATTCGTCCCTTCAGATATCCTATAGGGACGAAATTTGAAGGAAAAAAAAAAAAGATGGATAAGACTTTGCTTCTAAAGTGATTTTTGGAAGCAAAGCCTTATCCACTTTGCTACTACTTTGAATTTGTTAGTTAAAGTATAATGTTCATAGGTGGCCGTTTCTTGGATTAATGGTGACGAAATAGGAAGCGTAGCTCTTGTTAATATCATATACCAGATTCGGAGCCTTATCAGTGAGATGGACAACGTTTTTGTTGTGTTCAATCAAAGGTCTAACAACAATATGGCGGATTCCTTGGCTAAAAAGGGCTCTAGCATGTCGGGCGATACCTTTGTGTGGAGTTTCTTTTAAGTTTTCTTTGCTGTTTTTGTTCTGTTTTTGTTTCTGTTTGTTTGGCAGTTGTGTTTTGTTGGGGTCCTATTTTGTTGGCTCCCCTGTTGCTATGTTGTCTTGTTTCGTGTGGCTTGGCCTGCCAGCCTCTTGGCCTTTAATAAAGGGTTTGCTATTTAAAAAAAAGTATAATGTTTATAAACTCTATAAGTTATTAAATTTTTATTTTTTATTTTTCAATCAAAATTTTATTTGTAGATTAATTCCAATAATTTAAATTTTATTTTTATATATGATAAAAAAAATGATATTTTAAAAAAGGTTTATTGTAGCATTTAATTAAACTATTTCTTTTAAAAATCATATATTATCATATTAAAGGGTCTATCGTTAATCGTATTCGGAATAAAGAGAATTTCTTTACATTTTTCAATTTAATAGATAAATGTAAGATTTGAATCCTATCATAAAAGGGAAGGAGAAATGTACAACAGCTTTTCTAAAAAGTGGTTTTGCATTTTAGATTCTTAATATTATATTTATAAAAAAATAATATAATTTTTTGAATCAATCTATAGTGATTAATATAAAATAGTGAAGAAAAATTAATTATTAATATGTCTCTTAGCTAAAACTTAAAAAAAATTAAAAATTAAAAAATAAAAAAAAAAAGATAAAAGGAAAAAATATAGTCCCGATAAATCTATATCAGCAACAACTATTATTTTTGTCCTAATAAGTCCCCAAATCTCAATATATATATATATATATATTTTCTTTTCAAAAAAATAAAATAAAAAAATCTCAAACTTGTTAGGGATGAATAATTTATTTTGTCCCAATAGACATACTATAGGGACGAATAATTTTTTTCATCCCAATATATATCCTATTGGGACAAAAAAAATTTGTCCCTAAAAGTCTCGTCATTTTTGCACTTTTTAGGGATGAATAATTTTTCGTACCAATAAACATTCTATCAGGACAAATATTTTTCCATCCCTAAAAGTCTCATCAAGTTTGTCCTTTTTCAAGGCGAGTAATTTGTTTCGTCCCTAAAGGTTTCTTCATGTTTATAGTTTTTAGAGACAAATATGTTATCGCGTTCCAATAGTCGTTCTATTAGGACGAATTTTATTCATCCCAAAAAATTTCGTCGCTATAGCCTAAGCCCACACATATTTGCTTTTGGGATTCTATCCAAAAGGCCTTATACCCAAGAGCGGCTCAACATATTTTGAGGCCCTATGGGAGAAAAAAAAAAGACCCTATATATTAAAAATAAAAATAATTTATTTAACAAATTAACTTTTCATGCTTTTTGAGATGTAAAATTTTTAATTAAATTTTTTTTTCAAGATTTTCTAAACTCTTTTTCAATTGATAAAAGAGCTATTCCATTTATGATCTTAAATAAGTTTCTATTAATTTTAATTTTGAAAAACTTCTTTCAGTTGAAACAACTATTGTATATTTTTAATAATATTCTATAGGCTATACATTTATTTAGAAAATAATCAATTTTTTTAATTTTAAATAGGGGTTTTTACAATTCAATCCCAACTTAATTGAGAAACATTACTTTTTTACTCTTTAATTCAAATTACATCAATTTGATCCTTCTATAATTGAAAATTAATAAAATTAGTCCTACTGTTAGTCAAAGTGACGGTTTTGACTAACGGTAGGACTAATTTGATTGATTTTCAATTATGAAAGGACCAAATTGATGAAATTTGAATTTAAGGAGTAAAAAAGTGATGTTTCCCAATTAAGTTGGGACCAAATTGTAAAAACCCCTTATTATTAGATATACCTATATTAAATGATTATATATATATATATATATATTTTCATATAACATAAAAATAGTTACTTTTGTTGTGGCCGCAACACATGGTATATAATAAATTATACTATATTTTAAAGAATTTTTCTTAAGAATTTTTTTCATATTCTAATATATTTAATTATACAACATAACATATAATACTAATAATATTTATTAAAAAATATGTATATATATAATAATAATAATCTTATATTTCCAATTTATGATATATATAATAGTCTGAACTTCTAGAGTTTACAAAGTCATCAACATACGCACTAAATGATACTATTAATAATAAATTTTTTTTGAAACTGCAGTAATATTATTAAGAACATAAGGCCAAGAGCCAAAGTACATAGACTTCAAAAACCTACATCAAAGGGGCCAAAATCAAACAAGGAAGGAGCAAAAGCGAAACAGCTTAACCAAAACACAAAAAGAAAGCTCCAAGTGCAATAACAAACACCCAACTGGAACCAAACCAAAGAGCAACAAAAGCATCCAGCATAGTGGAAAGACAAAACAGGGCATAAAGCAAACACATGAAAGGCATGAACAGAAATAAAATCATAAACATCATTCTCCCCATTCAAGCCTCTCCCCTTGAAGACTTGACCCTGCTTTGGCTAAGCAGTCTGCTAGAGAGTTACAACTTCTGCCAATAAATTTGATTGAGACTGTATTCATCTATTAATAATAATCATATATATGATAATAATCATATTTTTTTTTTTAAAAAAAAAATTTCTCATATTCTAATAAATAATTATAATTATAATGGATGGTGGAGATTCAATTTGAAAATTTGGAAATATAATTTTAATTTTTTTTGCTTTTTGTTTTTTTAATTTTCTAGATCTTTTCGAATCTAAAAATTTCCATATTTAAAGAAATTGGTTATTAATATATATTATGAACCTTTGCCATCTGTTACGTTATAAAGTACAACCCCAAAACACACGTAATGACTAATGAGATGGAATTGGAATAGTTGTGACTAAAAAACATGACTTTCAAATATTTATTATTATTATTATTATTACCATATAACATATAATAATAAGGGGTTTTTACAATTTGGTCCCAACTGAATTGGGAAACATCACTTTTTTACTCATCAATTCAAATTTCATCAATTTGGTCATTATATAATTGAAAATCAATCAAATTAGTCATACCATTAGTCAAAGTGACGGTTTTGACTAACGGTAGGACTAATTTGATTGATTTTCAATTATTTAAGCACCAAATTGATGACATTTGAATTGAGAAGTAAAAAAAAAAACGATGTTTTCCAATTAAGTTGTGACCCAATTGTAAAAATCCCTTTTAAATAATGTTTCAACTGCCGTTTGTATTTAATTTCTCTTAAGATTTTTAACTCTGAAAATAAATTAATACGATCTATATCAGAACAAATATCATGTTTTAAAACAAATTCAAGATTAAGACAATACTTTTTAAAATTATCATCATCTAATCATTTTAATTTTTTAATATCAAATAAAAAAACAAAAATCTCTCTAAATTGTTGAAATTGCTCAAATCTACAGTGAATAGAGCCAGTCAAACAACAACAATTAGTAAGTAGTAACCATATCAAAATTAACCACTTGATTCATCAAACAATTAGAAAAAAAAATAATCTAAATTCTTAAATTTGAATTTACATATCTTAAATTATTTTTTGTTATATAGATGATTTTTAAACGGTAAAATAGAAGTAGAAGCTTAAGAGTTTTTTAATGATAATGATTATTAAAATGTGGATACTTTTTTTAAAATAATAATAATAATAATAATAATAAAAAAACGATAAGTGGATGCTCAATAATTATTTAATATTATTTATATAATCCTATTTTCTACGTATGAAGCCCTATAATTAATATAGTAACAAAAAAAAAAAAACCCTTTGTTATATTTTTATCATTAAGACAATAATTTTTTTAATAATATCTTTAAAGTTTATAAATAAATGAGGCCCCTATATTATTCCCATTTTTTGAGACCCTAAGTTATTACCCATAATCTTCCCCACGTCTAGCCAATGTGGGACTTTGGTCGCACGCCTAACAATCCTCCCTTGGAACAAATGACCACCATTATCCTCAGGATCAGGGCCTCCCCTCAAGCAATATCATAAATCCGTTCATCTCCCCCCCTATGTTAGGAAGATCGCACGCTTCATCAAGGTCACTCCTTTCCACTGCGTTGGCACTAGAGCACCGCTTATTTTGAGAGCTCACACGGATCCATCGTGAGCTAACTGGGACCCACCACCTCCTGGTTTGGTTCGCGACTACATCTGGCTAAGTCTGAACCTGGCTCTGATACCACTTGTTATAAGTATGGAACCCACATTTGTATGATATTGTCCGCTTTGGTCATAAACCCGCACGGATTAGCTTTTAGGACTCTACCCAAAAGGCCTCATATCAATGGATATAGTACCTATACTTATATACCTATGATCATCCTTATATCTAACCAATGTGACACACCCAACAATAGTCACCTAATCTCTGGCTAATATTGCCTGAGCAGTGACCTTTATCTGTTTATTGATCATTTGCAAAACAGCCAAAGTCAAGTTGGCTTCCCATATCCAATTTAGGGTCTGTTTATAAGAACATAAATGCACATAATCCGAATTATGATGTCTAAGTACTAAGTGACAGATTAACTATTCAACTATATCCAACTAGCCAAATAACACATTATACTCAAAGGAACAAACCCAAACAACCCAACTAGGATGAGGTTTTAGTTGTGGGATTTTACATGTTTCTAGCTGGATCAATTCTGTAATGTTATTACAGGGTAACACATCACTTATTTAAAACCATTTTTTTTTTTTTTTTTTTTTTACATTATAAAGTGAATTCTGTGATGTTAGAGAGTCGGTCACACCTTTAGGTGGAAATATAGAATTTGCAATAAAGTGCCAAATTCAAAAGGCAGGTCCAAATGCTTCATGCATGACAAAAAGAAAAACCCAATTGACAGCAAATTCTCTTTGTGGCTTCGTTTTGTTCTTGCCATTTGTTGGCACAATTGACAGCAAATTGCATGCAAACTCTACGTGTAGTAAATGAGAATGAGTCACAACCCACCCAGTACCTTCCCAGACCACTCCATCCTACACGTTTCAACCGTGCAAATCCCCAACACTAGTATAAATGGCCTCCCAACCCACCATCAAAATTATATACACACAAACACTAGCAAGCAGAGTCCAATAATACTACAAACAAGCCATGGCCAAGTTCACTCTTCTCCTAGCTACCTTCGCCCTCTTCCTCCTCGTCGCCAACGCCACCATCTACCGAACCACCGTGGTGATCGATGATACGGAAAGCAGGTCTGGACAGCAGCAGCGCTGCCAACGACAGTTACAGGAGCAGCAAGAGCTTCACCAATGCAAGTCATTCTTGTCTCAAAGGATACAGGGCTATGGCCCCAACCCGAGACAGCAACAAGAAATCCAGCAATGCTGCCAGCAATTGGAGCAATTGGACCGCGAGTGCCGATGCCCCGGACTGGAGCAAGTAACAAGGTCCCAGGTGCAACAAGGACAGCTCGGCGACCAGCAAAAGAGACAAATCATCCAGACTGCCCAGAGAATCCCTTCAATGTGCGGCATTAGACCAACCCAGTGTGACTTCGAGACCCTGACGACGGACAACAGGCCTAGACATGACCAGCAGAGATGCCAACAACAGATCCAGGAACAGCAACAGCTTCGCCAATGCAGGTCATTCTTGTCCCAGAGAATCCAGGAACAGCAACCCTCTGGAAGCAACCCAAGGCAGGAACAAGAAATCCAGCAATGCTGCCAGCAATTGGAGCAATTGGACCGCGAGTGCCGATGCCCCGGACTGGAGCAAGTAACAAGGTCCCAGGTGCAACAAGGACAGCTCGGCGACCAGCAAAAGAGACAAATCATCCAGACTGCCCAGCGAATCCCTTCAATGTGCGGCATTAGACCAACGCAGTGTGACTTCGAGACCCTGACGACGGACAACAGGCCTAGACATGACCAGCAGAGATGCCAACAACAGATCCAGGAACAGCAACAGCTTCGCCAATGCAGGTCATTCTTGTCCCAGAGAATCCAGGAACAGCAACCCTCTGGAAGCAACCCAAGGCAGGAACAAGATATCCAGCAATGCTGCCAGCAATTGGAGCAATTGGACCGCGAGTGCCGATGCCCCGGACTGGAGCAAGTAACAAGATCCCAGGTGCAACAAGGACAGCTCGGCGACCAGCAAAAGAGACAAATCATCCAGACTGCCCAGAGAATCCCTTCAATGTGCGGCATTAGACCAACGCAGTGTGACTTCGAGACCCTGACGACGGACAACAGGCCTAGACATGACCAGCAGAGATGCCAACAACAGATCCAGGAACAGCAACAGCTTCGCCAATGCAGGTCATTCTTGTCCCAGAGAATCCAGGAACAGCAACCCTCTGGAAGCAACCCAAGGCAGGAACAAGAAATCCAGCAATGCTGCCAGCAATTGGAGCAATTAGACACCGAGTGCCGATGCCCCGGACTGAAGCAAGTGACTAGGTCCCAGGTGAGCCAAAGTCAGCTCGGCGACCAGCAAAAGAGACAGATCTTCCAGATCGCCGAGAGCATCCCTTCGATGTGCGGCATCCCTCCAATGGAGTGTGACTTCGAAAGTAGCCGATCGGACATGTAATGTCCGCGCGCGCATGATGTCTATGTATATCATGTAGTGGAAATAAAATAAGTCACCGCTTTGGCAACTTTAGCTGGAGATTAATAAGGTGACTGACTATAGCTAGCTAGTTGTAATAACTAAACACATTATCGTGTGTTATCGATCGCTGTTTGTTGATAGTGATCTTGATGAGTTGAGTGTTTGTAGAATCGAGGCCGTGTAATCAAAGTTATCTTCGTTATATGATCAAGAACCTGCACCTTTTTATTTTACTTTATATCCAACTCTAATTCTCAAATTCAAAAAAACACAAAATTGAAGTTACTATTTCTTGGATTAAAGACATATATCATCTAAAATCATTTGCTGGTAAAACTAAAACTTTTTTTCTGCAGATCGATCGAAGAGCTTCCTGCATTAGATGTACAATACAATGTATCACACAGATCTGTCACAGTGATATAAATGTCATACGTACATTTTAGAATCTGATGTATAGATATAAGATATCCTCTCTTTCTCTATCTCTCATCACATTAATTTCTCACTCATTATAATCAAATTTGTTTATGTACTTTGAAGCATCATAACGGTTATTTTTTATTTATTTAATTATTTAAAGATCCGAGGAAATCAAATATCGAAAAAATGAAATTTGTCATTCTCAGGAAGTTATACGTTCTTCTTATTGATCACTTCATTACGTGAAATCATTATTCGCTCGATATCACGTGAAATCATTCATCTATTAGCGAAATCATTCACCATATGTTATGTGAAGTCATTCACTCTAACTTAATTAAATGTGGGGCATTTGGATCTATCCATTCATCAATAGGATATTTTGCATATATGTTGTTAAAAGCAATTTTTCATATTGTCTGTGTTATTTATGCAATTTTTCCCTTGATCTTAAGATTTGAATTCTCTGTTGATCTGATTTTTTTCCTGACATTGATTGTTGGTAAAGTGATTGTGAAAACCATTCAACTACCCATTTATTGCAATGCATGTCATGAGATTAGGTGAGGTCGAAAAAAAGATTATATTAGCAAAGGATCCAAATTCCCTTAGGTTAATTGGTCAAGTGGTTAAAAAGAATTCATATATTGTGAGAGTGCACTGGTGTAAGGTAATAATTAAGGGCAACTCACAACACCAAACTTTACAACAATTGAGAATATTCTTACACAATTTTTTTTTTTTTTTTTTTTTTTTTTTTTTTTTTTTTTTTTTTTTTTTTTCACTTCAATGTTTCATATCAAATTTTACAACAAAAAAACATATTTAAAGAAAATTCTTCCAATATTTATTATAAAAGTTTAATATTAAGTAAATAAAATAAAATAAATATATATATATCAATATTTATGTCATTTTAAAGATCTCAAAGAGATTTTTTCAACGGTTTATATTTTTGAAATACATATTGTTTTAATTAAGTGTAGAAGGGTTAAATTAGGAATTTAAAAAAAATTAAAATGTTTGATTTGATTGATTTAATAATTAAAAAATTAAAAATATAATTAAAAATTTTACCACTAGGTGAATATTGGTACACCAATATTAAAAAGGGCTAATTGCAAAAACATGCCCACTATTTATCTAATAAAGCAAAATTTTAAACAAATTCCCTATTCAAACACAAACATCTCAATTGGAATGTGCTTGAGGTATAGAAAGTCGATAGTACCCTTAGGTAAAAGGGAGAAGTTATTTTGGTGGGTAAATTTCACAAACAACCCTGAATTTAGGTGTAATCATATAAATATTCATTTTTTTTTAATAATTATATAAATATACCCTACCGTCATTTGACTTTTGTTAACTTTAACCTTTAACCACATTTGTATCCCGAAATGACTAAACTACCATTGAAAACTTATTTATCTTTTCTTTTATTATTTTAAAATATTAAAAAAAATATTTACTTAAAAAATTGAGAAAAGCAGTACAATTTTTTTGTTTTGTTTTGTTTTATTTTCTTTTTCTTTTTCTTTCTATCAATTTTTTTTTAAATTTTTTTTATTTTTTATTTTTTACATTTTCCATGTCCCCAAACACCAAAATTTTAGATTTCAAAAACCAACTTTATCACCAAAACATTTAATTTCATACTCATCAACCCACAAACAATTTCATTTCATCAACACAATCAAAACCCACCAACAATTACATTTAATCAACATGATCAAAATCCATAAAACTCACTAAACACAATCAAAACCCACTAAACTCAGCAATTTTTCCAGTTTTGTGGGTTCTGATTGTGTTAAAAAAAAAATGACATAAAGAAAGCAAAAAAAAAAAAAAAAAAATTGCATCGATTTTTTCAATTTTTTAATATATTTAAATAATAAAATAAAAGATAATTAAGTTTTCAAGGGTAGTTTAGTCATTTTGGGATACAAATGTGGTTAAAGGTTAAAGTTAACAAAAGTCAACTGACGATATGATACATTTATGTAATTATTAGAAAAAATGAATATTTATACAATTATACCTAAATTTAAGGTTGTTTATGAAATTTACCTACCAAAATAGCATCTCCCTTTTACCTAAGGGTACTATTGACTTTCCATACCCCCAAGTACATTCTAATTGAGATGTTTATGTTTGAATAAAGTATTTGTTTGAAATTTTACTTTATTAGATATTGCATAAAACCCTATTAAAAAATCCATTTTTACATTGAGTATATTAGGAAATTTTA
The DNA here is from genome assembly GCA_954870605.1 of Acer campestre. Lineage (NCBI taxonomy): Eukaryota > Viridiplantae > Streptophyta > Magnoliopsida > Sapindales > Sapindaceae > Acer > Acer campestre. The sequence goes on along the minus strand of OX940801.1, from coordinate 45,745,728 downwards.
GGAATAACTATTTTTTAATATTCAGTTACTTCGAGGAACAGAACAGAAGATACGAATTCATAAAAAAACTGATATTTTAAATATAAAAAGGTGATCTTTAGGCAGTGTCAGTCTACGTGGAGGCATGCATGCGAGGAATCGACCACGCAAACACACAAAACATCCAAAAGTGAAGAACAAAAACAAACAGAAAAGATAGAAAACGTTGTCGAATTGCTGCAGCAATATTCACATGCATCATGCATGACAATTCGACGTGTAAGTATAAGCTGGATCCATCAACAACAACTGGCCATCCAATCTTCCACGTGGCGTTGAAACTGTCCCACACAAATTTTTCTCATTTTGTCGACATCATCTTCAATGTAATTTATTAGTGTGATGATTCCACATATTTCATGGCAGCATCTTGCATGGTTCACTACGTGTAATCATCAGTCCAACCATCAAATGATCCTCAGCCACTCCATCAAAGACCTCAAAACCTGTACACGATTAACATCAAACACGTAGAAAAGTGAAAACCATCCATCACCCGAAAACCTCCTATAAATTCCCAACCCCACCACCAAGCCATAATCCACCCCACACCACCACCACAGCAACATATTAAGTATATTATCCTTTGAAGCAAGTTCAGCAATGGCGAAGCTGGCAGCCTTGTCAACCTTCTTAGCAGTCCTCTTGCTCGTAGCCAATGCCTACGCTTACAGGACCACCATAACCACCGTTGAGATCGATGAGGTTGGTGTGAAAATCATATGTGTCAGTTGTCACCTACATTATTCCATAGCCTTTCATTTAAAATACTAATCTATATATTGAGATATGATATCTGGCGCTATATAGCAAAATTATTAGAATGAGATCGTATTTGTAATCGTAACATTACAGAGTCCCTGTAACTTTAACATTACATTGTCCAATCTTCACACACACTGATATCTAAAGTTAATTACTAGTGCTCTCTATAAATAGCTTTCCTCTTTCTTTTTATATTGTTAATGCAGGATTCATATTCTTTAAAATAAAATAAAAATTTACACGTGGGTGTGATCTCTCTAACAGGAAAGCAGCCACAGGCAGGGGTCTCAGCAGCAATGCCGAGAGCAGATACAGCAACGTGACCTGTCACATTGCGAGCAGTACATAACACAATCAAGAGGGCAGGGAAGAGCGATGATGGTGACTGCTGGAGCAAACCCACGGCATCAATCTCAGGACCTCCAGCAGTGCTGCAACCAAATGAGACAATTGGACGACGATTGCCAATGCAGTGCATTGAAACAGATTGTCCAGGAGGGTCAACAACAGGGTCGCCAAGCGCGAGGCCAAGAACAGACGCGAATGGTGGATAGAGCTCAGACCGTTGTCTCCGAGTGCGACCTCCCACAGCGCTGCGAGTGGCAGTCTGTCTGGTTCTAGACATCACCAAAACGTTGATAGTTTGCGTGCAGTTTTTGATAATAAAAATGTTCACTCTCTCCATTAGGAGTGTAAACAAGAGTGATATATGATGCAGAGTAGTAACCTAAGCACACACTAGTGTGTGTGTGCTTTTTTTTTTTTTTTCTTTTTCTTCTTATGGGTCTGTCTTATATATATGCTTTATAATAAAATGAGATCTTTCTCTGACTCCATGTTTGTTAACTATCAAACCAAAATTTCACACATTGATTGGTGTAAAACTTATATCTTTAGCTAATTTGGGAAGGACTAAAGATATTTGAGGACATGAATATGTCATATAAAAGACTACTCTTTGCGTCCACATTTGATTGACACCAACAATATATTGATGATAATTTGCTTGGAGAGGAACCATTAACTCCCAAATGTTAGAAACAACTAATACAAAATTATTGAAAATTAACTCATACGCACTATTATTGCCCAAGACTTAACAACTAATAACAAACTTCTGTTCAAAAATAAATAAATAAACAAACTTTTATTTACTTTTCTTTTAAATTCAAAATAAAATCTAACCATAAAATTAGATCTAAAAATAAGAATGAACAGGAATTGGAAAGAAATATAAGCAGGAATTGGAGAAGACAACAAGAGATAAAATGAAGATGTTACAAAACACAAGTTCAGATAATGCAACTGCAACCACACCTTTGTTAGAAGAAGACATAAACAGAGGAGGAGGAAGATGTAGTAGTTGGTGGAGGAAAGTTTTGGATGTGGAAGAGGCCAAGACTCAAATCTTGTTTTCACTGCCAATGATTCTTACTAACGTTTTCTACTATGCAATCCCCTTGGTTTCTGTCATGTTTTCTGGCCACCTCGGCCACCTTGAGCTCGCCGGAGCCACCCTTGCCAATTCTTGGGCCATCATCACTGGCTTTGCCTTAATGGTAACCATTCATGCATGTTTCTTGCATTTCTTGTTCATATATAATTTGCCATCATCTACCAGAGTATGCAATTTTATTTTCTCTGTTGTTGTATTAGACGGGGTTAAGTGGAGCACTTGAAACACTTTGTGGTCAAGGATTTGGTGCCAAAGAATACAGAATGTTGGGAATATATCTACAAGCATCTTGCATCATATCTTTCTTTTTCTCAATTGTCGTATCCATCTTCTGGTTCTATACGGAGCCTATACTTGTTTTACTCCATCAAGATCCCGATGTTTCCAAAACAGCAGCTCTCTATATGAGATATCTCATTCCAGGCCTATTTGCATACGGTTTTATACAAAACATATTAAGGTTTCTTCAGACACAATCCATAGTCATACCATTGGTCTTCCTCTCAGCACTCCCAACGGCACTTCATTTTGGGATTGCATATGCTTTAGTTCACTGGACATCACTCGGATTCAATGGTGCTCCATTGGCAGCTTCAGTCTCGTTATGCATTTCAATGCTTTTGCTGGCAGTTTATGTCATTTGTTCAAAGAGATTCGAGCCTACATGGCAAGGATTTTCATTTGAATCATTCAGTTTCATCCTCGCAATCTTGAAACTAGCCCTACCCTCTGCAGCAATGGTATGCTTGGAGTACTGGGCTTTTGAGATTCTTGTGTTGTTGGCTGGATTGATGCCAAACTCAGAACTAACTACTTCATTGGTAGCAATGTGGTAAGTTTCCTGCATCATATTTATCAAAAACTGATTATTTAAAGTTGACTTTGATCCTTAATTTTCCGGTTTTGCAATGCTAAGTGTGAATACAGAAGCTATTACCTACATGATCGCCTATGGTCTTAGTGCTGCTGCAAGGTCAGTAAGTAGACTAGTTCGCTGGTTGTTACATTTGTGTGTGAGAAATTTAAAGAGAGAAAACTTATGTTTTGTGACAGCACAAGAGTGTCGAATGAGTTTGGAGCTGGAAATATCGATCAAGCGAAAAGTGCCATGGCTGTGAGTCTGAAGCTCACCGTCCTCCTTGCTCTTATTGTTGTTTCGACTCTAGCCTTTGGTCATAACATCTGGGCTGGCTTCTTCAGTGACAGCCTTGAAATAATTAAGGAGTTTGCCCCTTTAACACCTTTTCTTGCAATCTCTATAACATTTGATTTTGTGCAAGGTGTTCTATCAGGTTTGTATACACCAAAATATTCTTGCATATTACATATGTACGTACTGTATTTCCGTTGGATTAACTATATGCTATTGATCATTGTGATGCTAGCTCCACAACATTACCATTTTTGTACGTAGAGTGTTGTAAATATTTCGATTGAAGCGAGTAAGTTTATGGTGCAGGGGTGGCAAGAGGCGGTGGTTGGCAGCACTTGGCCGTGTATGCTAATTTGGCAACATTCTATTTCATTGGCATGCCAATTGCATTACTTCTTGGATTCAAGTTGAATCTATATGCTAGGGGTTTGTGGATCGGCTTAATCTGCGGCCTCTTCGCCCAAACCAGCACCCTCCTGTTGATTACATTTTGCAGAAACTGGACTAAAATGGACATCCCTACACTAAACATAAAAAAAGAAACACAAGTTGACACACAGAATTGCATATTGTAAACTTCATGATGATGGAATTTCATTTCATTGACTCAAACTTGAGGTGTGTAGCCATTATCGTTAGGGCTCATTTTGGCACACTATGTTGTATTATGTTGAATTGTATTGTATTGGATTGTACTGTATTATTATTATAATATACAATTATATATTTGGTGAAAAAAAATAATAAGAAAGAGCATTTTAATTCTTATTTATTATCGGTAAGATGAGATTGATCTAGTATTATCCTGTACCCTTATAATGAGGTTAGTCTAGTATTGTCAGTGTGTACATACAGTTATAATATGAGTTTGTTGGTTTGAGTCTCAAATCTCAAATTATTTTTTTTCCTTTCCAATTTCTCAAGGCCTTGTGATATGAATTTGAGCCATTACGAGGATATATATATCTATATTACATTGCTCACCACTTCTGTTGCATATTGTCTTTATTGGTGGTTTGAGTTATATCCTCATTTCCCAAAATTCATTGTAATAATTGTATATAAAAAATAAAAATAATAAAAAAAAAAAGTCTGGAAAGCAACAACAAAAACTAAAAACAGCAGGCCTGAATATTGAAGCCATTTAACTGTCGTGTTTCATTTATTGTTATGATTTGATATGAATTTATTGCATAGCTTGCCTTACTCTTCTCGATCATGTATGGCGGTTGTACTTCCTATTCAGAGATGATTTTTTTTTTTTTGGTTCAAAGAAAACGGAGATTTTGTCATGCACAACAGTTGATTGATTGCATAAAGTAAGATCAAGATTTTATTCTTGAGACTAGCTAGAGTTGCCATACCACACTAGCTGTGTGATATTTTAACTATTTTTTGTCACTCTCATTACCATAACACTACAGGAGAGAGTGACATTTATTGATCTGCACAGTTTCATTACATGAAGCATATATTCTAGAGCGAGACAGATTGAAATTTGCAGCGCTGTTGTAATTTGCAATACACAGGAACATTCTCTGCTCTCATTATCACATCCTGCATATCCACCTCTCCCTCGGCCTGGACCTTGACTTGCTGTATTAACTCCTCCAATGCTTCGCATTGGCATTCATCGTCCAGCCTTTCCATTTCCGCACAGCACATCGTGTGGTACGCTATTCTGAGCGGAGATCTTGTTATGTAAAGCCCGCAGGACCAAGGCTGTTTGCTTTGAATTTCTTCACGGCAACTCTGCTGGGAATTTTGGTTTGTGGCCTCGTCAATCTCAACGGCGGAGATGGTGGTCCTGAAAGCATAGGCGTTGGTGGCTGCGAGGAGAAGGATGGTAGCAGCCAGGATAGTGGCTATGGATGTGTGTCTTGCCATTGCAGTTGTGGTGAGAAGAAAAGAGGGTGGCGAGGAAGTAATTTATAGGTGAGTTTGTGGGTTTGCATGTTTGTAACGTGTTTCATGAAAGTCCAGGACAGGTTTCTGGTTCTTTGATGGTGGTGTGTGTGGCAATGGATCTGTATTTGATGGCCGGAGCTTGTTTACACGTAGAGAGAATCATGCAAATGCTGCCATAAAATGCTTCTTTTGAGGTGTCTATAATTTTGCTTGTTTAATTGTATGGCTTGTTTTGAAGACCGTATTAAGTAAAAAAAATTTGGTTGGGTAGTGGTGTTTTTCTAGATGTTTTGGTTAGGGATAACAAAATAACCCGTGGGTACAAGGCTCCACGGGGATCCGCACTTATGGGGTGGAGATGTGTTTTCAATTTGGTGGGGATGAGGAGAGAATAGGATAGATAGAAAAACTTGTAATGGGTATGAGGCAGGGATGAGTTTTATAATCCCCGCCCCACCCTGCTTAAAATATAATGTTTATTTTTTTTATTATATAATTTTTTTCTTTTAATTTTATGTTTAAAAATTATTGAATTTATTTGTTTAGTTGTGAGATTTATGTTTAATTGTAAAGTTTATGAGATGATTTTCAATACCTTTTTTGAAATTACTTTATATATTATATTATATTCATTAGGTTATATATTTATTATTTTAATAAATAATTTTCATAAATGGGTAACAAGGCAAATTAGGTAAATTGGTGGAGATGGATAAAGCATACCCTGACCCTCTCCACCCCGCTCCATATATTATGGGGTTTTATGTAGAGATGGTTTTTCAAAAAATAAACGAGATGGGGTGCGGGGAGGGCCACTCCGCCCCAAACCTGTCCCATTGCCATCCCTAGTTTTGGTGCTGGGTTCTGAGTTTGTCTGCCTTGTAGTTGGTGGTTCTGATGTTGCTCTGTTTCTTTTTGCTTTTGCCCTGCTTTTGGTGGGCTTTTGTTGTGGGTTTTGCTTGTTTGCCATGGTGTGGATGATCGGTTGCTGGTCTCTTGTTTCTTGCTTTGGGTCTCGTTTTACTTGCTCCGTAGGGCTTTTGCCTTTGTTCCTTTGTTAATAGACCGATGCAGTTAAAAAAAAAGAAAAAAAAAGTATAATTTTTGGTTGGCTTGATTTATAAATATAATTTTTTGTCATTTGTCACCCTTCTATAGACCTAATAATTTCTCACTTCAACAAATTTGGTTTAAATATATAAAGAGAGTTTCTCTTTGTAATCTTTTTTTTTTCTTTCTACATTTTTTTTTCTAAAGACACTCCATTGAAAAAAAAAATTAAATTTTAAAAAAATTCTAAAAACACTCTTTTTTTTTTCTAAAATTATCCCTTTTATCTTTTAGCTTTCATATTCTAAAGATACTCAATTAATTTTTTTTTCTTTCTAAAAACACGCAATTTACCTTAATTTGAATTCTAAAAAATTAAAAAAAAAAACTTACAAATCAAATTGTACTTTGAGTTTTAGTTTTCCACTTCACTACTGAGTTTTCTTGGCAACCAAACGTACAATAAAATATATATACAAATTACATTATGCATACGAAGGTAACATTGGTTAGTGTATGTGATCTTAAAAGCAATTACATTAATCAACTATAAATAACCTCACTCTGTGTAGCTAATGATTTTTATTTATTTATTATTATTAATATTTTAATTTTTTATAAAAATTCAGTTTTCTCTAAGTTTCGATTTTTCCAGCTTAGATACATCGTAATAACCAAAACAGTTGTGCACAAACATAAAACATATTTGAATCAATTGAATCTTTCAATGTCCAGTTGAGTACAGAACTTGTTTACTATGTTTTATTATTATTATTATTATTTTGAAAATTATTGTGTTTCAAATTTCAGAAATTTATCTGATTAGTAAATAACACAAATATAACAATCACGTGGAAAGAAATTTGCACTCAATTAATCTTATGATAAAAATATTTTCTTTTTTCTCAGTTTTTTGTGAAAAAAAGAAAATTTTCTTACTTTATTAGGGTTTATGATTGATTGAGTGTTCAATTTATGAGCGTAGGAAGTAAATTTAAATTTTCAATTATATAGTTTGTATTTTAAGTAATTATACGCAAGGATATTTCAGTAATAAAAGTATTTCATTAAAATATGGGTGTTGGAAGAACTTTTTTGGATAGCAATAGAACCACATCAATAGAGATGTATCAATATCACCGCTCTTTTTTGTCCCAGTAGAACATAAAGATAAGTTTGAAGAGTTAATTTCCAATTTAGCGTTAAATTTACAAGAATATTTATTTTTGACCAGTCTCAATACATTAATTAAACTTGTCAACTTTTGTCTCTAAATCGACAAAAAACTTTCCTATAAATTATGTATGCTAAATTAACTATATATTTTTATTTTTCATTTTAAGTTTTCTCTCTTATCGGCAGGGATGGATCCAAGATTATGTTCTAGGGGGGGCACCATGAAATAATAAGTTAAATCGACATATATCTTAGAGGTTAATTAAAAAAAATGTTGTTTATATTTTAAAACATTAATTTTTTTCATTAATTATTTTAAATGAATAATAATATTTTATTGAGATAAATTATCTTCATTTGTGTATTTATAAAAAAAAATTTAAGATGATGAAATTTCACGGTTAAAAATTATCCCAGTCTTTTTCTAATATCCAAAAAATATTTTAATCATTAAAAATTATAAAAGTATGCTTGATAAAATTTCTTAATAATTAAACATGAATATATGACGATGTTTACTTGACATGTTTTAATTACATATATCAACACATTAAAAAAAAAAAAAAAAGCTATATAAATAACTTATCGGTACTAGTGTGAGATAAGTAAGATTTGGAGAGAGAGAAACTATTTTAAGGATATAATAAAATTAGTTAATATAGAATTAAGTAAGTGTAATTTTGATAAGAAAGAATTACGATTGACATATCAAAATATATATGTTGTGATTTGATTTATATTTGAGATATAAAGAAATAACAATAATATATTTAGAATCAAATATATTTTCTACATGATTACGAGAAAACTACTAACACTTAATTTATAAAAGAATTAGAAAATCTAAATATCAAATAAGGGTAAAAGCATGAAAATCAGAAAGTTTAGGTGATTTTTTATAAAAATGTAAGACTTCAAAGAATATGAAATAAGGGTAAAAACATAAGAATATGAACCTTTAGGGTAAATTTTAAAAATCTATAAAACTTCAGGGGGGCAATGGCCCCCTCGTCCTTGCTTATCGGTTATAATTGGTAGAGATATTCAGTCAGATGATCAAGCTCAAGGTCACGTCACTCACAAATCACAATGCAGATCTAGACTGGAGTACTGGACTCACATTGATTCACAATGAGGAACTGGTATCAGCTCAATAAGTGAAGAAATGAGATCCATACTACTATTCTGGCCTTGCATTAATTGTATACTTGGGTGTTGATTGCATTTGCCGAATGACATTTGAAACTTCATACAAAGCAATGTCACTATACAAATACATTACACATTACAATTTTTTTTTTTTTGAATACAATGATGTGCGCGCAGTCTAAATATTGAACCTCTCTCACATTTACATTTTTACGAGTGAAGTGATCGACTTGAACCTTTCTCCCGGATTGAGAGTCGACTAAGATCGACATGGTATGCTTTTCTCTGCCGTTGAAGTGTTCTCATTGAAGCCATTTAACTGCTAGCTGTTTCATTTATTGAATTAAGTTTCTTTACTGTTATGATTTGATATGAATTTATTGCATAGCTTGCCTCACTGTTCTTGATCATGTACGGCGGTTGTATGTTTTTCTGAGATTTTTTCTCTCTTTCGAAGAAAACAGATTTTGTTTTGCATAAAGTAGAGTAGTCATACCACACTAGCTGTGTGATTTGAACTATTTTTTTGTCACTCTCATTACCATAACACACTAGTGGAGACTGGAGAGAGTGACATTTATTGATCTGCACAGTTTGATTACATGAAACATATATTCTAGATGGTGGCAGATGGAAATTCACAGCGCTGTTTTAATTCGCAAAACACAGAAACTGCCTCTGCCCTCTTTATAATATGCTTCATATCCAACCACTGCTCCACCTCTGACGATCTCACTTCCCGTATTAACAGCTCCATTGCTCTACATTGGCATTCATCGTCCAGTGATCTCATTTCCTGACAGCATAACCAGCCATATGGTAACAGGATCGAAGATCCTGTTATGTAACGCTGGCAGTTATCAAGGTATCCGCTTGGGATTTTTTCACAACTCTGCTGGTGGCGATTTGGGTTTGTGGCCTCATCAATCTCAACGGTGGAGATGATGGTTCTGATAGCGTATGCGTTGGCCGCGAGTAGAAGGATGACAGAACAGATAGCAGCTAGGGATGTGAGTCTTGCCATTGCAAGCTGTGAAATAAGAACACTTGTTGTGGTGAGAAGAAAAGAGGGTGGTGTGCAAGTTATTTATAGGTGAGTTTGTAGGCTTGCATGTTACTAACGTGTTTGATGAAAGTCCAGAGTCCAGACACTTTGATGGTTTGGTAAATTGGTAATGGATAAGTATTTGATGGTTGGAGCTTGTTTACACGTAGAAAGAATCATGCAAATGCAGTCATAAAAATTCTCTTTTAAGTGTACAAAGTGACAATATGGTAATGCGTTGTGCACAGAATTCACTTTGGCTTGTTTTTATGAGAATTCACGTAGAAAGAATCATGCATGCAAATGCAGTCATAAAATGCTCTTTTAAGTGTACAAAGTGACAATATAAATGCTCTGTAACGCTGAGCACAAGCTAAGCCAAAGCTAGCTGCAAAATGATTCTGTGCATCAGCCTACTCTAACATACCCTTCATTGATATATATATATATATTCAGATTTACGTAGTTGAAGGTCCGAACTGACATCTAAAAATGGAGGTCTATGCGAGCATACCTCCATTGATGGATGTCTCAATAGAGATTTGAAAAAAAAAAAATGGTTTTTTATTTTTTATTTTTTATTTTTTATTTTTTATTTAAAAAAAAATTAAAATTAAAATTGGAAGAGAAATTGAAAATTGAAATTGGAGGTTTCCAAGGACTTTACACGCTTAAATGTAGTTTTAGGCTTTCGTGTAATCATATTGAAATTTCAGCGTGTACATGTGTTGATATTTCAAAGGACTTTTGAGGGGGCAAACGATATCAGATTTAGTTCTCTCATTGATGGTGGATTAGTTTTCTCTCTCTATTATCTGGTTTTCTCTTATTACTCTTATCAAACACATTTTTTGTTTTAATCTCTCATCTCAAAGCTTCCTTGAAGCTTCACAGTTTTGAAGACTACATGACGAGTAAATTTTTTTTTTTTTTTTTTTGAACCGTTGGACTTCATTAGGCCACAAAGGCAGCAAAGGCAAAACAAGGCCAAAGGCCACAACCCAAACAAAGCCAAGCCCCATGGCACAAGCCAAACCCGAAGCTAAAGAAAAGAATAAAGCAAACAGAACACAAAACAAAAGCCACAAAACAACCCAGAAAAAGCATAAACACCAGGCAGCACACGCCACACAACCCACCAAACAAAACAGACATCAGGAGACCTCCCACACTACCATATCCCCATCTGCATTGGCGCCTTTCTTCGCAAGGGCATCAGCAAATATAAATTTTTAGTGGAAACATTGAGTTGGCTTGATTTGTAAATATAAATTTTTATCTTAGTGGAAATAATAAAGATAAAAGTTTTAATCTTGCATATTGCGAACATTATTCAAAATTCTATTAAAATCCAAATTTAGTAGAAATCAGTAGAAACTACAGCAAGCTAATTCTCATAATTTGCCAGAATTATTCTGCCAAAAGAGTGAAATTAATTTCTTGTATTGTTGTGATTCGTAATATATGATTTTCGATGGAAAATTTTATACCAACCTGGATTGCAAGGTGACCTTAGGGAGGTCAGGTAGGGTGTTTAATTGTTGATTAATGTTGCCAATTTCGTAAGTATACGAATCAAACAAGTAATAAAGTGTGGAGTAGAGTATCGTTCCCACGAGAACTATTTAAACTATTAAGTACCGAATTGATTATTCCTAAATTTTATTTGAAAAAATCAATTAATGAGTTTTGATTAAGAAGTAAAGAAAACAAATTTAAATAAACGAACAAAATAATTGAGAAAATTCTAAGTGATTACGCAATAGGTCATTCGATTTCATCATAGCTAATCCCAACCAATTCCTTTAATATGTTACTGAAAATTATCACCATGTTGATAGTTGGTAAACCCAAATTCATTTGATATTCTCTCTAGAGTAACATCAAAAGTACTCTCATAAATCAACCCACTATATCTCTATGTGAATTGTAATATACAAGAATCCATTACGATCCTTTCTAACCTGCAAGAAAATTGCATGAATCATTTGAGTACATCTCTGTCTCCCATGTAATTCATGGCATCCATTACAAGAAGCAAACACATATATCACCTCTCAGATCATGGAATCAATCAAACATTAGCCAAATATTTGAAGACATTAAGCATGGCAATAAATACTCAACATGGAATAATAATCGTAAATAACATTAATTAATCAAAGAAACTGAGTCTTCATTGCTAGGCTCGTCGTAGCCCTAGCAAAGAAATTAGTTCATAACAATACTAAAAGAATCCATAACAATAATCATAAACACAACCCTGAAATGATGACAGAAAGTTGAGTTCCTTGCCAATATTATCCAAGAGCTTGCTTGTTCTATTCTGTCCAAGTCTGATTTGCTCTTTAGGGTTTTATGAAAAACTTCCAATTTCGTCCAAACTCCTTCAATGGAAAGATTTTATTCTTGAGAGAATATTCTTGAAAGATTATATATTCTCTTATATATTCAATCCTTGTATGACAAGGAGACATGAATCAGACTTGATTGCCTCGTTTGATCACAATCCAGATTCTAGAAAAAAAAAAATCTGGAAAAATATGTAAATTGAAGCATTAAAAAAAAAGTAAATTATCCACAGGGAAAAATCGGAAAAGCCTTCAAACTTCCTTTTTTGCTGTGCATAATGATGATTTTGACAAACTTGGCTGACTTGATCATCAAAACTGGTTTGTTTGGCTGCTGTAAAAATTATGGAAAACTTGTACAGGCCTCTTCAAGGTCTTAGCTTCATTCTCCAATTGGTCTTGCTTAAAAACTCTTCCGAAAAGTCTACTTCCATTGAAAAAAAATTCAGTGCTCTGGGTAGTTTGTCCCCTGTTTCTGGTTTAAGTATAAACCTCCAATTCTTTGCTCTTTTTGCCACAAATCTCCGATGACTGCTTGCTTCAACCTGTACCACAAATAAACAAGTAAATGACACTAAAAATACTAGAAAAAGCATAAAACTAAGTAAGAATTGTATGATAATCATGTATAAATTTAAGCACTCCATCTATGTTAGAATTGAACATTGTTTGCAGCTCAGTTAAATGTGCGAGGTCTTTCAGGTGAGATTTGTAGCTTGTAAAAGAAAAACTAAGAGAAAATTAATCAAGGCTAAGCCGATGGTTAGCCGGTGGTTGCTCTCCGATGCTCAAATCAGAGAATGGGTAGAAACTCCTCTCGTTTGAGTAGGAAAGAGGTGCTAAAATCACATTTGAAAGCCATTTAACTACTGTGTTTCATTTATCGATTAAAGTTTCTTATCATTAGTTTTCATAATATACCATCTCTAGTGTTGTTTCTTGTTATGATTTTATTGCATAGCTTGCCTCATTGTTCTTGATCATGTATGATGGTTGTATGTTTCCTGTACCGAGTTTTTTTTTTTTTTAATTGCATAAAGTAAGATCAAGATTTTATTTTCTCTGAGAGTTACACAATAATATAAAACAAGTAAACAACCCATGAAAGCTAGCAGCAGCCATAGCTCATAGCACACTAGTTGTGTGCATTTAGCTATTTTTTGTCACTCTCATTACCAATAACACTACAGGAGTGAGTGAGCTTTATTGACACCAGCACAACTGTATTATACGAAACTTATACATATATATATATTCTAGAGCGAGAGAGATTGAAATTTGCAGCGCTGTTGTAAATTGCAATAAACGGGAACATTCTCTGCTCTCTTGATCACATCCTGCATATCAATCCTTCCCATTTGTTGTTTCTTCTCTGCTTGGACCTTCACTTGCCGTATTAACTGCTCCAATGCTTCACATTGGCATTCATTGTCCAGTCTCTCCATTTCCGAACAGCAGAGCATGTCATACGCTATTCTGAGCGGAGATCGAGTAATGTAAAGCCCGCAGTTTCGAGGGTATGCGCTTTGAATTTCTTCACGGCAACTACTTTGTTGGTGGTCATTTGGGTTCGTGACCTCGTCAATCACGACAGCGGAAATGGTGGTTCTGAGAGCAAAGGCGTTGGTGGCTGTGAGGAGAAGGACGGTGGCGGCGGCAAAGATAGCGGCTAGGGATGTGAATCTTGCCATTGCTAGTTGAAAAATAAAAGCAGTACCTTGTTGTGGTGAGAAGAAAAAAGGGTGGTGGGGGAAGTAATTTGTAGGTGAGTTTGTGGGTTTGCATGTTTGTAACGTGTTTGATGAAAGTCCAGGACATGTTTCTGGCTCTTCGATGTGTGTGGCAAGGGATCTGTAATTGATGATTGGAGCTTGTTTACACAGAGAGAATCATGCAAATGCTGCCATAGGTATCTGTAATTGACTGTATATCTATACTATATTAGTAATATATGATAAAACAACAGTATATTACTGTAATGTGCTTCTTTTAATTGAGTTGGTTTTGCACTTCGGCTTTGGTTAGAAAGGTTCATGTCAATTTACTCATAAAAATGTAAATATGAGGGACGTTCAATATCTAGACTGCACAGTGCACACATCAATAATTCTACCTGATTTGACCACACCTGAAGAATCAAAATATTAAAATAAGAGTAATGTTACTTTGTCTAAATCTGGTGTCCAAATGATGTAGTAATACTTTAATCCATTCATTTAAATCATGTAAATATAATACAATTTAAATAAATGGATTATAATGTTGCCACATTATTTGGACACCAAACTTGGACAAAGTAGCATTATTGTTAAAATAATACTTTTTTTTTTTTTGTAATTATTTCAGTTAATTTTGAAGTAAGTATAAAAATTAAAATTAAAATATACAAAAACAAAAAATATATATATATTTTTTTAACTAATCATGAAAAGTCAAGGGAGGACGGTATTTGCAAAAATATTCAGAAGATTAAGCGGAAGATCAAATAGAAATTGAAGCTTAATGTTCAACCAAATAGGATGTGCATATTCAATTTTTTTTTTTTTTTTTTTTTTTTTTTGAATTATCAAAACTTGAACCCACGACATCATGATGTAGGTGTGAGAGACATACCACTACGTCAACCTCATCTTGTCGTTGATATTAATATTCATAAGTTGAATAAAATAGCGCAAATTTTTTTTTTTAGAAGTATAATAAATTATGACACCAAACTTTCAAGTTAGAATACTGTACATATACGGTCTAGATATATACTCCCATGACTTCTGAAAAAATATGTGCTGCGCCTTCCTTCTTAAAGAGGGTATGTGTAAAAATATTCAAAAAAATACAAATAAAAAATTAAGTGGAAGATCAAATAGAAATAGAAGTTCAATGTTCAACCAAATGTATTGTTCATATTCACTGAGTCTGTGTAAAATAGATCAATAGTAAAATAGTACACAAGTGCTAAATAACTAAGTGAGTCTTGTACAAAAAAACTATTGTCTTGTATAATTATTGTAATATGGACTGATCACCGACAACTCAACAAAGATTCCACGGATGACAGACCAAACTTTACTGGTAAATGGGTGTAGTGGAATCCAAATTAAAGCTGGCTTTTTTTTTTTTTTTTTTGTTGCTTTAATTTCAAAAGATAAAATATGCTTTAGAGCATCTCACCGAATTGGTGTTGGATGAATTGGAGTGGGAAAAAAAAATTGACATTATGAATATTCTCAAAATATGCTCTTTTTACACCAATTTGGTGTAATATCTGGTGCCCCGCATTGGACATGCTCTTAGTGATAAATGGGTGGAGTGGTGTCCAGTGTCCACACTAAATTATTAGTGAAACATCAATAATGTTCTCTTTCTCAGCACATGCACTCTTTAGAGTTCTGCTGTTCCAACGCTCATTTTAATTTGAACATCAAAAAGTAAGTAACAACAAATTTCACATAGGCACACTCTTTATAATTCTGTACATAGAAATTTACAAAAGCGATTTGTCATGTCATAGAGAAAATGATGAGGATACATGGTTCATTTTAGTGGTGGAGTCCACACCAATCAAAGTGCAGCACTCCCGTTTTTATACTTGCAATTATCAATTTTTTGAAAGTAAAATCTACCAGAAAGCCAAACCAGTCTGAATTTTTCCTTTCTCTAATCGTTTTCCTTTCATTTCTCTGTTTCCACAAACTAATTGAAAAAAAAAAAATCATTCCAATGGCAGATCTCATTGTTTCTGCGGTACTTCCTGTTCTGTTCGAGAAATTGATGTCTCCTGAACTGCTCAACTTTGCAACTCAAGAGGGTGTTCGTGCGAAGCTGAAAAAATGGGAAAGAACTTTGAAGATGATCAAAGCATTTCTCGTCGATGCAGAGGACAAGCAGCTGACGAATGAAGCTGTGAAGATGTGGCTGGAGGATCTCCAAGACTTGGCTTATGATGCGGAGGACATCTTGGATGAGTACGCGACTGAGGCTTTGAGAAGAAAGTTGAAGATACTAGAGTATCAGGCTGCTAGCACTAGTAGAGCTCGGAAACTCATTCCTGCTTGTTGCATTGGTTTTCCTCCAAGTGCTTTATGGTCTGATTTCAGTATGCGATCCAAGATAGATGATATTACTAGCCGGTTGGATGATCTTTGCAGACAAAGAACTGAACTTGGGTTGGTTGAGATTGCTGGAGGGAGATCCACTGCTTCATTGAAAAGGCCACCCACTTCAAGTTTGCAAATCGAACTTGATGTTTATGGGAGAGATGAAGACATAGCTAAAATAATTAAAATGGTGTTGACTGATGAACCGGGTGATGCCAATAACTTTGGTGTAATATCCATTGTGGGCATGGGAGGACTCGGTAAAACCACATTGGCTCAAGAAGTGTACAATCACCAGTCATTGAAAGGTTTCAAAGCATGGGTTTGCGTCTCTGACGATTTTGATGTTATGAGAATCTCCACGGCCATTCTGGAGTCCATCACCCGCAATCCTTGTAATCTAAAGGGTTTAGATGCGGTGCAAAATGAACTCAAAGAGAAACTAAGTGGAAGAAAATTCTTGATTGTCCTGGATGATGTTTGGAGTGAAAACTATAACATGTGGGCAACATTGAGGTCGCCCTTTATGGTTGGAGCTCATGGGAGCAAGATCATTGTAACGACTTGTAATGAACGTGTTGCCTTCACAATGGGATGTTCCACCGAATGTCATAGGTTAAAGCTACTATCAAGCGATGATTGTTGGTCATTGTTCGGAAAGCATGCTTTCGATAATGGAGTTATGGGTGCAGAACTTAGCGAATTGATTCGTCAAAAAGTTATTGAAAAGTGCAACGGTTTGCCCCTAACAGCGAAGACCCTTGGTGGCCTTTTACGTTCAGAGAAAAGAGACAAGTGGTTAGACATATTGAATAGCAAACTATGAGAGTTACAGGATAAAAGTGAGATCCCTGCAGCCTTGCAAATAAGTTACCATCATCTTCCTTCATATTTGAAGAGATGTTTTGCTTATTGTGCCATTCTTCCGAAAGATTGCGAATTTGAAGAAACGGAACTTGTTTTTTTTATGGATGGCAGAAGGCTTGATTGAACAATCAAGTATGAACGAGCAATTGGAAGATTTGGGAGGTGAATATTTTGCTGATCTATTATCAAGGTCAATCTTTCAAATATCAAGTAGCAATAGTTCTAAATATACAATGCATGACCTTATTAATGACTTAGCACAAAAGGTCTCTAGAAAACAAAGTTTTAAGTTGGAGGATAAACAAGAATCCAATAATTCAACAATTTCTAAAAAGACTTGTTATGCTTCTTATATATGTCATGAATATAATGAAAAAAGAAGATTTAAAGTCTTCAATGATGCTTTGCACTTAAGGACACACTTGTCAGTGCCACCAATAAATAATAAATGGGTTACAACATGTTACATTAGTAATATAGTTGTTTCTGATTTATTATCGAGGTTTAAAAGGTTGAGGGTATTATCTTTACATAAATATTCTATCATTGAATTACCCGATTCAATCAAAGACTTGAGACTTCTAAGGTACCTTAACCTATCTGATAGTAAAATCAAAAGTTTACCCGAGTCGATAAACTCAATGTGCAACTTGCAAACTTTGTTACTAAGAAATTGTCATGCTCTCTTAAAGTTGCCATATAGTATGGGAAATTTAATCAATTTGCGTCATCTTGATATTTTAGGTGCATTTTCAATAGAAGAAATGCCATTAGGAGTTAGAAATTGGGAATGCCTCCGAACTCTATCTAACTTTGTTGTGGGTTATAAAGGTTTTGGATCAAATTTGAAAGATTTGGAGGATTTAAAATTACTTTGTGGAGAACTTCACATTTCAAGTTTAGAGAATGTGACTAATTTTCAAGACACCGGAAAAGTTATATTAAGTGATAAAAAAAAATTGCAGGAACTTCGTGGAGTGGTGCGACAACGGCTGATTCCTGTTTTTTTCTGGTCTTTTTTTCTTCTTGGTCGGTCTTTGTGTTTTTTGGGCTTGTTTTTCTGCAGCTGTGCGTGTTTCTGGGTGTTTCTTTGCAGTCCTGGGTTGCTGCTTTCTTGTTTGGGCTGTGTCGTTCAGCTCCTTTGCTTGTTTGCTGCTTGCCTTTGTGGCCTAATAAACTCCATCGTTCAAAAAAAAAAACGTCTTGTAAAAAATTTAGAAAGCCTAAATTTAAATTTATTTTCTTTCGAAAAACTTAAAATTTTAACACTTCAGGATAATAATCTAGAAGTTAACGTTGATAAAATGGAACGAGACGTGGCACTATCCTATTCGTCTATTCTTTTATAGTTTTATTTCACAATATTGTCAATCTCTACTATAAAAGCAATGTATTTTAAGTAACATTAAAACATAGATGTATGAAAATATTTTGTGGATGGCAATAGAACCGCACATTGTGTAAAGTAAACTTAATTAAAATATAATTTGTTATAAATGAAGGGTTTATTTTTTTATTTTTTTATTTTTTTATTTTTTTTTTCGGTCTTCACTATAAGAATCAAAAAGTGGCACTAATTTTGATTATTTTTTATGTATTATGTTTTTTTATTATTGGTTATTTTTGATATCTGATTGTAAGCTTAGAAATCCGACATTTTATGCCTTAATTTTGATTTATTGGTTGGTGCTGTTTATTATGTTTTACTCAAATATGTTGCTTCATTGATGTTGTTGCTGATTATTAAGATTAGATTAATAGAAAATCATTATGAATGTTGATTTCCATATGCTATTGCCTTGACTGATTTTTGTGTGTCTGAAAGTAAAGTTTTTCTTCCATGTAGTTATTTATAATATGTTTTTGATTTAACGATTCAACAGATGCAAATCTTTGTTAAAACTCTCACCGGTAAGACCATAACCCTTGAGGTAGAAAGCTCCGATACCATCGACAATGTGAAAGCTAAGATCCAAGATAAGGAAGGGATCCCACCAGACCAGCAGAGGCTTATCTTTGCTGGCAAACAACTCGAGGATGGTCGCACCCTTGCCGACTATAACATTCAGAAAGAATCCACTCTTCACTTGGTGCTTCGTCTAAGGGGTGGCATGCAGATCTTTGTGAAAACTCTTACCGGCAAGACCATAACCCTCGAAGTAGAAAGCTCTGACACCATTGACAATGTAAAAGCCAAAATCCAAGACAAGGAGGGGATCCCACCTGATCAGCAGAGGCTTATCTTTGCTGGTAAATAACTTGAGGATGGCCGCACCCTAGCTGACTACAACATTCAGAAAGAGTCTACCCTACACTTGGTCCTCCGTCTTAGAGGTGGGATGCAGATTTTTGTGAAAACCCTCACCGGTAAGACTATCACGTTGGAAGTTGAGAGTTCTGATACCATAGACAATGTAAAGGCAAAAATCCAAGACAAGGAGGGGATCCCACCAGACCAACAGAGATTAATCTTTGCTGGAAAGCAGCTTGAAGATGGTCGTACCCTTGCTGACTACAATATTCAGAAGGAATCAACTCTCCACTTGGTACTCCGCCTTCGTGGAGGCATGCAAATCTTTGTAAAGACTCTTACCGGGAAGACTATTACTTTGGAAGTTGAGAGTTCTGATACAATTGATAATGTTGAAGCAAAAATCCAAGACAAGGAAGGAATCCCCCCAGATCAGCAGAGACTTATCTTTGCTGGTAAACAACTAGAAGATGGAAGGACCCTCGCTGACTACAATATTCAGAAGGAGTCTACCCTTCACTTGGTTCTCCGCCTTCGTGGTGGCATGCAAATCTTTGTGAAGACATTGACTGGGAAAACCATTACTTTGGAAGTTGAAAGTTCGGACACCATTGATAATGTGAAGGCCAAAATTCAGGACAAGGAAGGCATTCCCCCAGATCAGCAGAGGTTGATCTTTGCTGGGAAGCAGCTTGAAGATGGGCGCACATTGGCAGATTACAATATTCAAAAGGAATCTACTCTGCATCTTGTCCTTCGCCTCCGTGGTGGTTACTGATGGTGTTATGGTTCTCTCTCCGTGTCTGGTGGTCTTGTTTTATGTCATTACAATATATGCTCTCTTTTGTTAGAGCATGGTACTCTTTTAACTGCTGTTTCTGTTGAATAAAGTTGCTTAGTTTTCTTAATATAAATATCTTCTCTAGTCCAGTTTCTTGTCATGATTTGATATGATTTTATTGCATATATAAGCTTGTCTCAATTGTTCTTTTTGATCATGTACGGTGGTTGTATGTTTCCTGTTTTGTGATTGTTTCCGGAGCAGTTGATTGCATGTAGGAAGGTCAAGATTTATTAAACTGCATTTGACTTTGTAAATAACATATTGTATATAAAAATCATTTTTGCAGAAAATAGAACTTCATTTAGGATAGTACGTACAAAGATTTCTTCATTTAGGAGAAAATAGTAAGGTAATCGAATTAATGAATCAATTGAATTAGTGCATTATATTAAGGCTTGAAAACATTGTATATATGATCGATTACAAGTTTACAGCATAAGGAATCATCTTAGTTCCTTCAACATCGACATTAGTTTTTATGATGCTGGGACAAAAAAGAATGATGAAGTTTGAATACTAAGAAGCCCCTGCATGGTGGAAGCAACAACAGCAGTGGCACCAATTGATGATGTTGGGGGCGGGAATCAGATCGATTTCGATTGGTTTTGGAATCTGTGGCAGGCTTGCACAACAAATCCGAGCCCAATTTGTAAAAGAAAGATGGAGTTTGGATTCTTTTGCTCCTCATACAGCAAACCTATGTTAGGCTCTTTCAGTAGCAGAACAATATGTGGAAGTGCAGCAATTTGGTCTTCAAGAGTAGATAATATCTTCATTTTTAAAGGTTTCTTTAAGAATGATGAAACACTGAAATTCAAAAACATGAACACCGACTCATGTCAGCTTGCAGCAGTAGGAAAACGCCTCTGAGTAGCATGAAATTCACATCAAAGACTTCAACTCAGCAACAGAAAACTGAAAAGGAATACAGCCTCCGGCAGTTGATAGCAGTCCACAACTTTAGACTTCACCGGTAGATAAAGAGCAGCAACAAGCATAAACCAACTGGATTTGAAGAAAATTGTGCTCTCTCCTCAATATTGATAGACAAACAACCTCTGTATGAATTTTTACCCCATCAATGACTTAAGTTAAGAAATATTGTACAGGTATAAGTTTGGACATGAGAGATCTATGATATAAGTTATAATACTTACTATCAAGAGTGGAGATATGTATTTCGAGTACTATGCTCTAGAATGAATGTCGGAGAACGTCTGATTGAGTTCGTAGGATATTCTAGACTGGCCTAATCAATTTGACCCATACAGCCGTAGAGATGGTAGAGCTTGGTTTGAGCTTGATATCAACTACAATACAACAATAGGGGAGGTAATAGTAATTGATTCCAGCATTTAGAATAATAGTAATAACTACAGAGAATAATCATTCTCATTTCAAGTTTTGAAATGCTATTAGAGATTTACTATGCAAAAAGCTTTTTGCCGGTGCTATTTCTAAAATTACAACCAAATGAGAATTATAGAAATTAATTCATTTACTTACATCTTTTCTCAACGTTGTTGTTTGCATAAATTTAGATAAAGCTTTGCATTGAGTAGATACCTAAAATGAATTAATACAATAGAGGTAAGAACACATAAAGACAATGGAGGCAAATTAGAGTCATAAAGGTCATATATCAATCATAGCAAACAGTTTTTTGTTTCCAATCACAACACATAAGAGGTAAGAAGTACGATAAATTAATAAAACATATAATAAACAAGCAATTGTTTTTTTTGAAAAGGCAGACTTTATTCAAAAGAAAGCAAAGAAACAACAAGAACAGCCACAGACGGCAAAACAGACCCCCCAACACAACACAAGAAGCAAAAACCCCCAGCCCACCCAGAACGACCCCACACTGCCACAAAGCAGCCGCACAAACCAAAATTAAAAAATGCTCCACTCAACAAAATCACCCCTACAATTCGACCCCATCTTCGCTAGATTGTCCGCAAACGAATTGAACCTTCTGGAATCGAACATCACATTGATGTTGTTAAAATTCTTTAGAGAATTGCGGATATCATAGATAATATCAACGAGCTCAATCTTCCCAAAGTCCTCCGAATTCACCCACGAAACCGCAACTTTAGAATCGCTAACCACCGTAATGTCTCTCGTCCAAAGATTCTGGTTAGCACAACACAGGTCCACCGCCATCTTGATCGCCCTTAACTCCGCCACATTCGAGTCCAGGACACCCAAATAGGAAGAGAAAAGGCAAAGCACCTTGCCGTACGAGTCTCTCAAAACACCCCCCATCCCCGCAGGCCCAGGCTTCCCTCTAGCGGATCCGTCAACATTAAATTTGAAATTCTCAAAGCCAGGCGGAATCCAATCAGCTACTCTGTTAACCTTCACCTTCTTGGACTCCACACATAAGTCCTTTAAGTTACGAAACAGAGCATCCACCGGCTCCTTTGAGCCACGCCCCAAAATCTTGAACCACCACGCCACCCGAAACTTCGCCAAGTCCACAGCTTGCTCAATGGAAGGGCTCTTATTATTGAAAACCTTTTGATTCCTACTCTCCCAAATCGTCCACATAGTAGCTGGAAGGAGAGAGCTCCAAACTCTTTCAGCTTTCGAGTTTGGGCAGAGGCCCATCCAACCTTCAATCCAACCTTTCACGTCAGAATTCGCACAACTACACACTCCCCACCACGACATACCAATAGACCACAGTTGATTCGACCAACCACAATGAAGGAACAAATGATCAATCGATTCAGGCTCTTCATTACAGAATGGGCAGCTTCCATCCCCTGTTAAATTCATTCCATGTCTCTGCAGCACCTCTTTGACCAGCACCTTACCTTTCCACAATTGCCATAGAAAGACCTCAATCTTGTTGGGACAAAAGCCTTGCCAAAGGCACTGAGGAATGGTAATTTCGACCCCAGAAAAATCCTCAAGACATTTTCGGAATGACCCCACCGAGAACAGACCAGAAGAACTGTGAACCCAAGCAATTTGATCATCCACGTGTCTACGAATCTGCAGACAAGACAAGAAAGCATCCAAGCTTCTCTTCTGATCCAGTTCCCAGTCAAAGAAATTACGTCTGAAGGAGATGTTCCACTCCCACCCCGATCCCCTCCATGCACCAAAATCCTTAATCAGGCCAGCTTTCTTGGAAGCTAAGGCATAACACCTTGGGAAGGCATATTTCAGCGGACGACCCTCCATCCTAATATCATTCCACAAATCAGCTCTATTCCCTTTTCCCACAACAATCTTGAAGCCATCTTTGATAATGTTACCTGTGGCAGACCCTTCCTTCAGCAAGCTTCCCACCGATTTCACAAAATGGGAGGCCAACCTTTTCGGCTGCCAGTTCCATGACAGTGCCTCCTCTTGAATATTGTATATAGAGCACATCACCCTTTTCCACAAAGCATTATCCTCTCTCCCGAATCTCCACATCCACTTAGCAAGCATAGCATAATTTTTGTCCGAAATTTTACCAATGCCAAGCCCCCCATAAGCCTTGCTTTTACAAACTTCACTCCACCTCACAGCATGCATCTTTCTTTTTCTCTCCCCATCCCCCCAAAGAAAATTCCTCTGCAGCCTTTCGATCTTATGTGCCACAGCCACCGGAATTTTGAAGACCGAAAGAAAGTAATTCGGAATGCTAGCAAGCACAGATTTAATCAGAATAATTCTGCCACCTTTGGAAAGAAGTTTCCTCTTCCAAGAGGCCAGCCTCTTCTCAATTTTATCCACCACCGGGTTCCAAAAATTCCTCAACCCCGGTCTACCACCCAAAGGAAAGCCAAGGTAATTAATAGGAAGATGATCCTCCTTGCATCTGAAAATTGCAGCCCACCTAGCCGACTCACTAGCCTTTCCAATTCCCACCCTAACCGCACATGATTTGTGAAAGTTGATCTTTAAACCCGAGGCCAACTCAAAACACCTAAGGATCCGTTTCGAATTACGCACATACTCTTCCTTAGGCTTGAGGAAAAGAACCGTATCGTCCGCAAACTGGAGGTGCGTCACATGGACTCTATTATCCCCAAAATTCTCTCCTCTAATAAGATCCAACTCGAGAGCTTTAAGGAACAAAACATTCAAACCTTCCACTACAATATTAAAAAGGAAGGGGGATAAGGGATCCCCTTGTCTAAGGCCTCTCTCTATCCCAAACTCGGGAGTCGGATTCCCATTCACAAGAACCGACAACATCGGCGTCGAAATGCACTCTTTCATCCACCCTCTCCATCTATTACCAAACCCCATACTACATAACATAGAATCTAAGAAGCCATGATCCACACTATCATAGGCTTTTTCGAAGTCTAATTTGATCATCAACCCCCCTTCTTTATCATGCCTCCAACTATTAATAATTTCTTCCGCAATCACAAAGCTGTCCGAAATTTGTCTTTTCCGAACAAAAGCCATTTGAGCTTCACCAATCACTGAATCCATCACCTTCCTAAGCCTATTAGCCAAAACTTTAGCTAGGATTTTATACAGCGAGCCCACCAAACAAATAGGGCGAAAATCCTTCATATTATCCGGCTTGACAACCTTCGGAATCAAAGCTATGAAAGCTCTATTAATATCTTTCACAATCGCTCCATCATTGTGAAAATCAAGCATAAAACTCATAAAATCCCCCTGAATAGTCTTCCAGTTGGCTTTGATAAAATTGAGACTAAACCCATCCGGACCCGGCGCCTTGCTTCCCTCACAATTAGCTAACGCCTGACTCACTTCATCAAGGCTGAACTCTGCTTCCAGTGACCGCAATTCCTCCTCCGTGAGCCTCCTAAGGCTGCCACCAGAAAAACTTGGTCTCTGCCAAGAACCCTTCTGAAAATGGCTCTTAAAATGTTCAAAAATCCCACTTCTAATAAGACTTGGATCCGCCACCTTACGCCCCCCCAAAGACACCTCAACAATCCTATTTCTACCTCTTCTCCCATTAGCAACACTATGGAAAAATTTAGTATTTCTATCACCCTCCCTCAACCAACCACTACAACAAAAATGCTCTTCTACAACACCATCTAGACGTCACCAATTCTTAACTGTGCGTCGTCAAATGATTTTAGCGACACCCAAGCAAGTGTCTCCACCTTGTCGTCCTAGCCCTGTCGCAGAAAAGAATAGACGACGCATTGAGATCTTTGTCTCCAAAAACTACTTTTTTGTTACACAAGTATAATGTCACCATAAATATCAAAAGAGCTTCATTTATTACCCATAACAACACTTTTAACGATACTTAAAATATGTCACGCAAAGTAAAATTATTTTATAAATATTTATAATTTTATTAACAATATATAAATATATATATATTAATAATTATTATTTAAATTAACTTTAGTGATGCTATTATTATATATTTTAGCAACACAATAAAAGGGTAACTAAATGTAATATATATTAATAATTCATATTTAAATTAACTTTAGTGACGTTGTCATTATACATCTTAGCAACACAATAAAAGGGTAACTAAATGTAATAATATTTATAGTTTTAAATAATTAATATAATATTAATTAAATTTATATTTGAAATATATATACTATTTATCAGTAATATCTTTTTGCTTGATAATTAATTTTGTATTTATCATTATTACACATGATAAATATATATATATATATTATATTATTTATATAAATTACATATATATAGATCATCATGAAACAAAAACAAAAATTTTAAGATTAAATGTCACACAACTTATTTTAAAAACAACTTAAAATTAAATAAAAGAAGATACAACCAATAAAAACATTAAAATATTGAAAATAAAATTGAGATAATTAATTTCTTACAAATGAAAATACATAACAAAATAATTTTTATTACAGTCTAAACAAAGCTTCTCTGATTGCTTCATTCTTCAGAATTCTCCAATTTCTTTTGTACATGTTAAAGATGTGTTTAAGATTTTGATGATGCACAATAGAACTTTTTATGCTGATGTAACCCACAATGTATCAATTAGGAAGAGAAAGGAGATTGTTGGATGAATCTTTCATACATCAACTGGAGTCACCAACAGAAGGTGCCTAATAGAATAACCAAACAACAATAAGGTAAAGACAAGAATCCGAATTAATAAAAAAATATGATATAATAATATGAATATGATATATATACATATATATATATATATAATAGTTTCTTTCAACATGAAGCTATCATATGTCCCCTAGCTAAAGTCAACCTTGTGGTGTGGCTGCGTGTAAGGGTATAGTACTACTAAATCAACCTCATATCATCTAATATCATATATAATATTATGAAAATATATAATAATCATATCATATAATAATAATGTAAAAATAACTTTTTTCATCCTTCAGCTGCCATGTGTCCCTTCATTAACATTTTTTTAAAACCAAATAACTTATAATAAAACTTATAAAAAAATAAAATTCAAGTATAATTGTGTCACCTCTTAGCACTGGTGGTAGTGTATATCTCTTCCACATTAGTGGTGAGGGATTCAAATCGTTTGTGAGAGTTGTTATCTTCCGTTATAGGAATATATATCTAGACCACATATGTACTGTTTAATATAACGTCATGGATGTGAACCATTGAATTTACATACTTTGATTCAAAGTGTATGCAATTGTCAAAACTTCTCCATAATCAGTGGTCCACATGCATTGGTACTGATGTAGTTATATCAGTACGCACTGACCAGAACGGGACTATATATATAATATTAGGTGATTTTTGATTATGAATGGACTTTACTCATACATTTAACATATTTTTGTATAAACAAACTAAATTATAGATCACATTGTTATAACTTAATACTAATGAAAATTGTGCACATCACCTCTTAGTAGAGATGGTAGTGCATTGCCTTTCCACAGTGATGGTGAGGGGTTCAATTCCCACAATGCGCAATTTATAAGCATGTGTAAAGAGTTTTCTTCGGGTTTGTGAGAGTAGTTATCTGGGCCGCACATGTATTGTCTTACAGGCATGTGTGGGGAGTTTTCTCCCAATTTGTAGAAGTAGTTATCTAGGCCGCATATTTTTTTTTTTTTTGAACAGCAGAAGAGAAATTTATTGATAAAAAACTGGCGGAAGCCAGCCAGGGGAGCAACCCCCCACACACCCCACACAACGCAGAGAGCCAAAGACAAAACCCAACCAAAAACAAAGCAAAAAGCAACCGAAAACCCCCCAAGAAAAACTACAGCCATAGGCGCCACAACAAAACCAAAAAAGAAAAGCAGCAGAGAAAAACACCCTGCAAAAAGCCAGAAAACATTGCAGAGAAAAAAACACAACAGAGCATCAGTCCACCTCCCAAATCACCATGTCCCCCTCCATATTCGATCCTCTCTTAGCCGCATATGTATTGTATTATCTTGACAGGTCCCGGTAATTCTATTGTAATATTTGTAACTTGTTATACTTAAATATATATATATATATATATACTTATGAAAGTTATTATTAAATTAAATTAATACAAAAATGTTAGTAGCCAAAAATTTATATCTCCCGTTATGGGAGTAGATATCTGGGTTTAAATTAAATTAATACAAAAATGTTAGTAGCCAGAATTTAATATCTCCTATTATGGGGATAGATATCTGGGCTTAAATTAAATTAATACAAAAATATTAGTAGTCAAAAATTTATATCTCCCAGTATGAGAGTAGATATCTGGGCCGTACATGTATTGTTTGATCTCAGCAGGTATCGACAATTCTATTGTAATAGTTTTTGTAATACATTCCTTTTCAAAAAAAAGTTTTTGTAATACTCAAAAAAAAAATATATATATAAATAAAGAAAAATGAAAACTTCTATTGTGTTCTTCAAGACTTCTATACAGGTTGACTATGATACCAAAGCTTAAGAAAAATAACGCATTAAAAGTTTATGAAATTTTTAAAATACTAGCATCAAAAAAACACAAATTTAAAATAATTTTTAATATAAAATCATCTATATGCATTCAGGTATAACATAACTTTTAGTAAATACAATATTTATGATACTAATTAATAATAAATTTAATCTTTTATTAATGTTTATTTTATGTTTTAACAAGAATTAATTTATGTTGAAGATAAAATTTGATGCAATTAAATATTAAAAATAATTTTAAAATATTCAAAAGTCAAAGGTGAAGGTTGTAAATGCTATTTTTTTTTTTTTGGTTTTTTTTTTTTTCTGCAACAGCTATATTTAAATGTATATGAGTTTTTACAATGTTTATTTTTATTTTTAAAAAAAATATGTAGTTTTGTTATTATTATAAAAAAATTATCAGACAAATAATTTTTTTGTTAATTACAATTATTCAAATATTAAATTTTTAACAATTTTACAATCGAAGATTTCTCTATTTAGTTTAATAAAGAACAATTTAATTATTTAAATAACATAAGAATTAAATACATTAATTAAATATATATATATATATAATAAAGCCATTTTGGCGCCAAATGAGGAGAAGACTTTGGCGCCAATGTAAAGAAGATAATGGCAAGAAAGTGGTGTTAAGGTTCCTATATTTTGGTTAATTTGTGTAGTAAAATATAATAATTGGGAATTAATTGAAAAGAAAGTGGTATCATGTTTCCTACTTTTATGTTGAATGGTTCATTAGAATTCTATTTAATGCTCTTTTATATGTGAATATCAGATGTTGAATGATTATTTTATTCTATGCATTTACAGGTACTAATTCTCTCTTTTTCCCTCTCTTCATCTGTCTCCATTTTTTTTTTTTTTTGTTAGTATCTTATTTTATTTGTACTTCTATCTATATGTTTAGTTATAGAAGAAATCATTAAGACACATAT
The DNA here is from genome assembly GCA_954870605.1 of Acer campestre. Taxonomy (NCBI): domain Eukaryota; kingdom Viridiplantae; phylum Streptophyta; class Magnoliopsida; order Sapindales; family Sapindaceae; genus Acer; species Acer campestre. Next base: position 45,716,752 of record OX940801.1, on the reverse strand, counting down.
ATGTGGGTTACAATTAATTTACTTGGTAAGGTAAGGTCTCTAATATCTAGATTATTTTCCGGTTAGCATTGACTTGAACTCTTAATTTTTGCTACTATTTTGAATATATGATGTATGTAATTCGTAGATTTACTCATACATTGCCATCAATTGCATGTTTTTTAGATGAATATGTTGGATTTTTCAATTGTATTCAGCTTTTCACTCTTATTTTATTTTATGTATTTACAGGTACGTACTAATTAGGTACTCTTTCTTTTCCCTCTCTTCATCTGCCTCCTCCTTTTTCCATCCTATAAATTATAAATGGCTTCATGTGTTTTTTTTCTTTCTTTATTTTTTGTTGATTTCATGTCGTGAATGAGTGTATATATAGAGATCCTTCTTTCACATGTGTATCCATTTAAGGTAAAATTTTAAAAGTTTGGACATAATTG